>JAJOZX010013500.1:0-17500 GCA_023014485.1 Bathynomus jamesi
AAGTTAATAATTAGTAAGAATAAAGTTAATAACTTCAATTTTTTAGGTTAAAATTGGGTCGCCCTAAAATTTATTAGTTAGTTTATATAACGGTGCTATCTAGTGTACGATTTCTATATGTGCATAGCGTAATTGTAGAGCTAACTTATATTCTCCTCTTCCTGTAAAATGTAAATTTTCTTGGCTACTTTTCCAGGGTCAAGGTATTTCTTCAACCTTTTTCCGTACCTGCCTCTGTCGGGGAGGGGGAACGGTGGGTGGGGTGAGAGCCTTATGCTATTCTATCTAGTTTTCTACTACTGCTAGAAAATTAAAAAATTAACTAGTTTAATAACGGAACCTCCACGAGTGAACCGAAAAGTCTTTGAGGCTTCCTCTTTTCCTTGTACTCCTTGCAACTCTCTCTCTCTCTCTCTCTCTCTCTCTCTCTCTCTCTCTCTCTCTCTCTCTCTCTCTCTATATATATATATATATATATATATATATATATATATAGATATATATATACACTTTCTTAACATTTAAGTAATTATGAACTGGAGGGAAGAAATAACTAAATATTTCCCAGATGAAAAGATTCAATAATTAACCTGTCAAAAGCAGGTTTCCCTTATTGGTAAATGCAATATCGAATAACTGTATCTCCAATACGAGTATGTTTTAAAACTTTGACTATAAGCTTTGTTTAATTATGAACGGAAAAAACTAAGGCGAGAGTAATCCCTATATGTTAAATTAGGAGTGTAAGTTAAGAGTGTAGCGAAAGTTTAGAATAAATGAATGAGCCAAATAAGACGAAAAGAATGAGGGGAAAAGTAGATTGGAATTTGGAGTGGGCAGCGAATGAGGTGTTGCGTGTTTATGTAGGTAAATATCGCGGTGTAGAAAACGATAAATATTTTATTTAAAAGTGATGTTTATTTCAGTTTAATGATGTAATCATGAATATTATAATATAATGTTGCCTTTATTTAATTATTTGCGTATTATTCATTCATTTATAATCGCTAAAATTACATACGTGAATATGGAGATACGCGCAACTATATACGTATGAATACATGACGCAATAATCTCTAATAATAGAGATTGAAATAAAGAGAAAATATGATCTTAAACCCCGAGTTGCACTGAAGGATATGAACTCCGATCTCACTGCCATGGACCATGCATTTGATGTATGATAAATCAAGAGCTTCGATGCTATATTAAGAATTCTCTATAGGCTTCAGACTCTATCCTCCTTTCTCTTCCCTCCTGCCGACGTTGTTGTCTTAACTACTGCAGACGTTGTTGTTTTCACTACTGCAGATGTTGTTGTCTTCTCTACTGCCGACGTTGTTGTTTTCACTACTGCAGACGTTGTTGTCTTCTCTACTGCCGACGTTGTTGTTTTCACTACTGCAGACGTTGTTGGCTTCTCTACTGCCGACGTTGTTGTTTTCACTACTGCAGACATTGTTGTCTTCTCTACTGGCGACGTTGTTGTTTTCACTACTGCAGACGTTGTATCAGTTTCCCCGTTTGCAAATTAACAACCTCTCTTTTTAATTTCTGAATGTTATATTTTTCATTTTCCTTCATAATATAATGAGTTGGAATTGAATAGGTTTACAAATTATGTATCAGTAATTTAGTTTTCAAATGAATCTTCCAGTCACCTTTGCCTGTTTTTTTTTTTGGTTTGGGGTGGGGCTGAGGTGGGGTGTTGGTTTCTTAAGTTTGCCATTTGTGTGCACTTTAAGTATTATCATTTTTCACCTTATCCCGATGTAACATAACTTTTGCTGTTGGTTTAAATTATCGATCCGGTAATATAATTGAATGGCCGGGGTGGTGGGGCGTGGTGGTGGGGGTGGGGGGTGGAGTGAGAGGATCTATATACTCTTCTGGCACATAAAGAACTGGCATTCCGGCAATGCCAATATTGATTTTTATTGTGCTAGACGCAGCTGGACCCCTTTCTAATTAAGTATAAATGCTATAATTGCTTTGTGAATTATTTTGTATGGAGCGTTCACACTTTCCTATCCTCTGCATAACCTTGTACATCTTTTCTAATATGAATACCTTTGCTTTTATCAGGGACAGGTAAATTATATATATATATATATACACAGTATATACGCACTTTTCTTAATTTAGGTATCATACTGAAATATATAAACTATATGCATATAGTATGAATGAGTGAATGAATGAATGTAATAGCCGACATAGAACCAAGTGAATAAGTGAAAGTAAATTAAATAAATGAAAGTAAGTAAGTAAATTCACTCGGGTAACCCTTATTAAGTGCATTTGCTAATCTATAATGCACTGTAAGTTGCATTACACTAAGAAACTAGGGAGGAAATACATTATGATACATGCAAATACACTATGATACACGCAACACTCAAGTCACGTGTTAAGGAAAGAAAGACGAAAGATAGATCGTGTGTTCACTTTATTACAAAGATTTCGTTTAGGACCAAAACAGGCATTTATAGTAATCCTTCACACTAATTCTATACTGATTCGATTCCAACGATGAATATTCTCTCCTCTCTCTCTCTCTCTCTCTCTCTCTCTGATGACCGTGAGTCTCTCTCTCTCTCTCTCTCTCTCTCTCTCTCTCTCTCTCTCTGATGACCGTGAGTCTCTCTCTCTCTCTCTCTCTCTGATGACCGTGAGTCTCTCTCTCTCTCTCTCTCTCTCTCTCTCTGATGACCGTGAGTCTCCTCCTCTCTCTCTCTCTCTCTCTCTCTCTCTCTCTCTCTCTCTCTCTCTCTCTCTCTCTCTCTCTGATGACCGTGAGGATGGCTGTAATTTTTACTGCCCGCAAAAAAAGCCGACTATGTGACAAGAATTTTCATCTGTTGCGCTGTTACGAGTAATGGAGGAGGAGATCGAGTCTGGGAAACGAGCGAATTTCTTGACTCATTTGTGAATTATAAAGTAGTCCCTTTTTTCTTATAAAGATGCCATAAAAATGAGATGGATTTTCGAGTTTCTTTCTGCATGGCAGTTCCCTTGTTATCGAGCCAATGCGACTCAACATTTTATTTTCCGTCTGATATCGACATATTTGACTGGGAAAAATGACATGGCAGTTTTCGAGAATATGAGAATATATATATATATATATATAGATAGATAGATAGATAGATAGATAGATAGATAGTTTGATATACTCCCAGTTTGGGCTAAAACAGGTACTGTAAATTTTGCTTTTTTCTGGAAGTGATCGAACACACACACACACACACACACACACACACACACAGTCGAATTGCATTTGTAAAAATCTACTCATGACCGAAGATCACCTAACATGAGCTGAGTGCTCTACCAAGGGGTTACAACTTAACTTTATATTACCCTAAACCAAGGATGGAGAACCTGTGGCTCCGAAGACCCATTCTTGTGGCTCTTAAATGCTAAATATAGATCACGTACTTGATTAATAATAAAGATAAAAAAAATTACATTAAACACGTACGAATAATACAATACGTTTGAATCAGATGTTAACATTATTGTTAATATATCTTTTATTATCATTAACACAAGAGAGAGAGAGAGAGAGAGAGAGAGAGAGAGAGAGAGAGAGAGAGAGAGAAGTTCCTGAATTTAAATGTGTATTTATCGCTAGACCTTCTTATAAGTGTGTTTATTATATTATCATTATAAAAAAGTGTATTTAGACCTATGACTCTTTATTCCTAATATTTATATATATATATATATATATATAACCTAATAATGTAGCTCTCAAGCTGTTAAAGGTTCCCGACCCTTGCCCTAAATTGTGGCCTGAAACTGGACACTAACTATTAACCCAACCTGGCATTTATACGACATATATGCGTTTGACGGAGAGACGGTGTGCATGGGGGGGGGGGGGGGGGGGATGTAGGTGGATCTACTTCATTTCTGTATGTGCCCCAATAAGATTCTCGTACTGTATATATGTATATAAAGGGATGGGAGAGAATGAAACGATTTTTCTCTAAGGGTATCGGCGAAGTTAAGCGGCAATGGTCTTGGTAGTTGTTGGATGGGAGACCGTCTTCGGCGCTCAGATTATGTAGCGACCCGTGGTTCGGATCCCACGTAAAGCTGTAGGTCCCGTTTGTCATATGACCTTAGATGTTACGACGGAAATTAGACAACCCAATCAAACAAACGAATAGGTAAGAAGTAAATGGAGAACGACCTAACATACGGCGCATGAATAATTATATATGCACAGTCGTGTACAGGAAGGAGTCTGGTCTCCGACAACCCTGTATTACGACCTAATTGTGCAGTTGAAGCCATTAATTATTATGTTCGCACAATGGCTCTCAATGTATAGTGGAGAAATTAATTATATTAGTGAGGGATGTCATTTCAATTTCAAGGTATTAAAATATATATATATGTACGATATACGAGTCTGTGTGTGTGTGTGTACAGTATACACACACACACACACACACACACACACACACACACACACACATATATATATATATATATATATATATATATATATATATGAATGTATACACACACCACACACACATAGACACATATATATATATATATATATATATAAAACCATTTATTTAAAACATTCCATCACAGTTATAGTATAAGCTAAATATGTATATATAGCTTTCTATTGCTTATAAAAGAATTTACACGTGTGTGAATTTGGCTACTCCCTGTTTTCTGCTTATATAAAAGACTTCAATAAACACACTCGTTATTCGACATAAAATTACTTCGATGTATACTTAGAGACAGTGGTGTAGTCCGGGGGTAACGCAAGGTAACGGCGTTACCCCACTGGTTTTATTTTACTTTTAGCATTACCCTACTGCGTTACCCCACTGAAGAAATTACGACTACACCACTGCTTAGAGATATATTGAGTGAGATACATAATTTTCATTTTAAGATTTACTGTTTGTCAGTCATTTTCTAAACAATGAAAAGATTACTGTCCACTCAATGTCATTCGCGCTCGCGTCGCGCAAGACGCCAAATGATAATGACTAATATTTGCTAACCTAACTTAATTTAACCTAAACTAACATAACATAACTAACCTAAACAAACCTAACTTAACATAACATTAACCTAACCTAACTTAACCGATCTTAACCTAACTGAACATAACATTAACCTAACCTAACTTAGCCGATCTTAACCTAACTTAACATAACATTAACCTAACCTAACTTAACCGATCTTAACCTACCTAAGTTAACATAGCCGGGACGAAAGTGGAAAGCCGTAGATGAGAATGGGAATAACGTCCAGTAAAAGTAAACCAATGAAAAGGTTACTTTAACATTTTTTGATTTCCTCTTCAACTTCAATTTTAGTCGGATCGACCTTTCATTAAAAGTCTCTTATTCACGCAATGACTGTTCGGCTTTAAGGTCGAAGGGAGGCGAATTATGTCAGTGCGAGAAACACTGTTTATGCATCGTTTCCACTGGACGTGAAAACATATGAGAAAGTCAAAGTTCAGCTTTCAAAGTGTTTTTTCAGCAGTGGGCGACAGCTTTCGTGTTCTCCATAGTTCAGGGTATAATGCTGTTCGATTTGGTTGAGTCCTTTGTTTGCTGTTGCTGGCGTAAATAAAAAAAAAAAAATATATATATATATATATATATATATATCGAAGAGAAGAGAGAGAGAGAGAGAAGAGAGAGAGAGATTGATTGTATAAAAATGTTACAGATTTTAGTCTTAATGCAGACCAATTCGGTAATTACAAATATTTTAAACCATTTGCTAATTTTGTTAAATGCACACCTGAACTTCTATATTTTAAAAAAAAATTTCATAAAAACTAAAAGAAAGCAAACTTTTACTTAAGAACATAAGAAGGGTCCATGAAAATGGAGGAAAGTCACTGTAAAATGTTTTTCATTTCAGTTATACATTTCTACTAATTTCACTGAAGTCGAGGACATTATCATCAACTTTAACCGGGATTATTTTTCCCACTCATTCATTGCAAAATACTCTACAACCATTGTTTATATATAACAGCAGACAAACTCAAAGCTGAAGGGAAGTCAGGATTTGATCACTTAAGTGTTTTTTGTAGTGAGACCTTGGTAGCAAGCCTCTTTATGGTACCTCAACTCCATCATAAGGTCCCTTAAAATGTAATGTTGCGAAGGAATGACGCTCTGTTGGAATATTAAAGTATGTTTCAGGATGCAATCTATTAGTAATTCTAGTTTCAGCGTATATCACATCAATGAAAACTTCTCAAGAATTAGCATCTCGGGGCCAGTTCCGTATTGCCCCCACGCAAATATGATTTTATTGAACATTAGGATTATAAATTATTTTGATACAGTCTATTAAAACCCTATACCGATCAATTTGTGATGCGTGATCTTTACGGGAGCTCCGCCCCCGTACCCCCGAGACCTAAATTATACAAATGATAGTGTAATAACATGTGCCCACCTTGCCTGGGTAGCCAGAGCCATAAGGACTAATGTAAAGGATAAAAAAGTTAAGTGCAACCATGGTTGTTTTTAACTAACAAAAAGCACCAATTTTTTAATAAAATATATATACGAAACTATTTTTGAATAAAAAAATGTCGGGGGGCAATACGGAACTGTAGCCAACATCTCTGTAAAAGAAACAATTCCATCAGTGACATCATGAATGAATGGCAAATTTTTAAATCTCTTTCCGGAAGGTGAATATTGCGGTGTTAAACGCGAGAAGAAGAAATAAAAATTACTTTTGAATACTTTTGGAGAATGAACGAGAAAATTTATCACACTCAAACTGAAGTTCACATCTTTAAGAAGTGACACTCAAACTCCATTTCGAACTTGAAAGAGAATGTAATTCCATTTGTTTTGTTTCATGGGGACATAATTATGACTCCACCATTGAAAGTATTCCCTTAAAAATGTGCACCGCGGCGTATCTAATTCTAAATCTTGGATCACCTGAAGATCAGGGCCCCCAGCCTTCTTTAGTTAGCTTTATAAGGCTAAGTAACGAAAATATCACGACCTAACCTAACCAATCGTCAAGGGCGTAGAGTTGACCTAACGATTGGTTAGGTTAGGTCGTGATATTTTCGTTAGTTAGCCTTATAAGCCTAACTAAAGAGGCTGGGGCCCTGATCTTCAGGTGATCCTAAATCTTTCTTTTTAATTTTGTTTTGATAGGGGGGAGGAAGTTTCTGGTTCGTACCCGCCGCTTTTGTGCTGCATATGCTATATTATTATTCACCTTGCTTCAGGTTTTCCCCCCCTAAATGAATAAAAGTTTTTGGGAGCAAAATCTCCTCTTTTGGCGACCTAAAATCATCAAATTCTTTTGTGACACTAATTATTTTCGTTTTATTGCGAACTATTTATTTTTGTAGCGTCCCTTTATAATGAGGTCAAACTTAACATCTTGAACAAAAAAAGATTTCTTAATTAAATAGTTTTAGTCTTTTTATACACGGAAATTTCAATTGAATATTAATGTCTCTCCTTTCTTCCGTATATGGCCAAATCCTATACTTTTTATCTTATAAAAAATAACTTTGTAAAAACTAAAATGGTGATGATTACACGAAAACTAATTGAAGTTTTAATATTTGAATAACATATCAAATGAAAATCAAAAAGAGCTCACAGCCTAATCTGCTCTAATGTATGAACATTTTTTTCGTGGACATTAAAATCTTATTAGACTAATATTGGTTGTTTCCAGGTGTACAAATAATTACACAATTCTTTATACCGAGAAAACGTTCAGAAATTCTCCTGGTAAACTTTTCCTTTGTAAAGATTTTTAAAAAGTGTGCTTAAAAATGCTTCTGACATCAAATCAGGTGATCATAGTTAGTCATTAAATCATCCAAATGGTGAAAAAATTGATCGAGGCTGATTATGTTATTGACCTAGTACTGGCAAGATTCGTTGTTTCCATTATAAACTATTGAACGTGGACCAAGGTCTATTAGTGACTGATTGGTTCAGTGACTGGAAAAATGCTGAACGTTCCCAAGAAAGTTATGAAAAATAAAAAATTCGCTGTGATGCAACCGTAGAAGTGACAAACTAATGAAAATCAGTGGAAGGATTGATAAACAATTGTTGGAACAAGTTGACGAATTAGCAAATTATTGGAAAACTATGCTTCAAAGAGTAGTTAGTGTACACGTAATCAGGTTCCTTGGTGAGCGTGGGCTTCCTTTCCGTGGTGATGATGAAAAGGTGGGTTCTACAAAGAATGGAAATTTCTTGGGTATGATGGAAGTTATAGCTGAGCGACACTTTGTTGACAGAACATATACAGTAACATGCGAACAAAGGCAGTGAACATACAAGTTATCTGTCATCAACCATTTCTGGGGAGTTCACTGAACTGATGGGCAAGAAAATTCTCAGCACTATTGTTTCACGGATAAAATCAACATATTTTATTTGAATCTGTGGATTCTATTCCAGATAATAGCAATACCGATCAGCTCACTTGTTATGTTAGATATTTGGAAGCTGATGGTCCTGTTGAAAGATTTTTAACATTCACAGACAGTCGTGGTCACACTGGTCAGAAGTTAGCGTCATCACTTTTTAATTTCTCTGAAATGGTCGGCATTGATATAGAAAACTGCCGTGGTCATTCCTATAATAATGCAACTAACATGAGTGGACGATACAATGGAATGCAAACTCTTGTGGCACAGAAAAGCCCGCTGGCGACATTTAGTCCTTGTTCTACACATTTATTAAATCTTGTTGGGCAGGCTGCTGTTGATTGTTGTAGTGGAGTAGTGGCTTTTTTCGATTTTATGCAGAGGCTTTACACCTTCTTTTCAAAATCAACAGGCCTTTGGCAACTTTTGAAAGAAAAACTTAAAGTTAAAGGCCTCCTGATGCCAAAGGAGTTATCAAACACTAGATGGTCTGCTCATGCAGATGCCACACGAGAATTACAGGCTGTTATGGGGAGATTACTAATGTCTTTGAGGATATTTCCAGCAATGAGGATGAGAAAGGTGAGAATAGAAACACAGCATTAGGTTTGATGGATATAGTGTGTAAATTTGAAAATGAGATTTTCATTGATCTGTGGCACACCATATTTGAAAGGTTCAAGCAACTACAAGACAAAAAAGGGATCTCAATACAGATGTCATTCTGCTCAAATCATTGGTAACATTTGTGCAAACGCTGCGAAGTCGTTTCGATGATTTTGAACAATCAGCAATTGAAAAAAGTGACACATCAGAAAACAGTGCACAACAGAATCGTGTTCGGCGTAATGCGAGATTAGATCCATTAGATTATGACAGAGGTAAAGAATTGCAACAGAGTCCAAGAGACCACTTCAGAACTTCCAATTTCATACCCGTCATCGATCGTCTTATGCAAGAACTTGAAAAGAGAATTGAGACTTATTTTCATATATCTGAAAAATTTGGTTTCTTGAATGATCTGGTCTCTCTAAGTGATGATAAAATTCAGGAAATGTCATCTAGATTAGTTCTGCTGATCTGGAAAAATGTCTCGGTAATGAACTTGTTCAATTCCCCACGGTTATAGAATTATTTTTGGAGAAGAATGATCATGATGGCATCAGCAATGCACACTTCATTTACCTACTTATTCAGAACAAGAATTTCAGATCAACATTTCCAAATGTGGAAATTCTTCTTCGGATGTATCTGTCACTCATGATATCCAATTGTTCGGGTGAAAGGTCTTTTTCAAAGACGAAATAAATCAAGAACGATTTGCCCACAACATTGACCCCAAACTCACTGAATTGTCTTTCTTTAATGTGTATTGAAAGTAATGTACTTTGTGGCCTTGACTTCTCAGACATACTAAACGAATTTGCAATTATCAAAGTACGAAAAGATTACATTTAAGATTGTTTACTTTATTTTTTTACTGCGAAGTAAACATGCATAATAAAATCTGCATCTAAAACTGGTTTTGTTTTCAAAATATTCTAGGTTTGAACAGAGATAGGGACCTCCACAGTCTGAGTTGCTTCAGGGCCTCCACAGGTCTAAATCAGGCATTGGCTATAAACATGTAGCTTTTGCTCATCTGCTTTTGATGTCATGCTAAAATGAGATGGTAAATGAACAGCGAGTACTTCAAGCCTACGCTCAGTTTCATGACACTAAAATATATCCTCCAAGTTTCTATATATGGAAATGTTGCTTTCCTGCCATTGGTCAGTTGTTCCGTTTCACATGCTACCACTTAGCCATTAACCCTATCCAACGTAAACAGATAAACATAAGGCATCAGTATAACAACCAACCAAGGGATCTGAAATTTTAGTCTTCATAATTAAATGTACTAGGGGCACTCAATATATTTTGCCCCACCCTTTTTCTTAGCTAAATAATAGGCCATGGGGCTGAAATGTCTTTTGGGCTGTAAGTTTGAACTTTCTGCGCTTCATATAACCGGATTTTTCCAGTTTGAACCTCCCCTCCTTGTATAAAACCGCTTTTAAAAGTCCTTGTATAAAACCGATGGTTAACGCAGTTTCGAAAATGGCGTCTGACAGTGATGTGCGTTGTAAACAGAGAGCTGTTATCGAGTTCTTAACCGCAGAGAAGGAAACAGTTGGAAACATTCACAAACGTCTACAAAACGTTTACGGAGATGCTGTTGTTGATCGAAGCACAGTTGGACGCTGGTCTAAACGTGTGAGATCATCGGAAAGAGGGAGAGCCAGCTTCGATGATGAGCCACGCAGCGGTCGCCCGGCATCGGCTGTCACATCTCACACTGTGCAACGTACTAACAGCATCATTCGATCAAATCGGCGCGTCACATACAAGGAGCTATCACTGGAGCTAGGAATTAGTGAAGTGTGAATACGCTAATTCAGCAACTGGGATACTCAAAAGTGTGTTCACGGTTTGTTCCTCGCGAACTGACTGAAGATCACAAAGCCCAAAGAAAAGAAATTGATTCTCAGTCGTTGGTTCGATACGAGACAGAAGGGGATGACTTTCTTTCACGAATTGTGACTAGGGATGAGACTTGGGTACACTACTTTGAACCTGAAACAAAGCGCTACTCCATGGAGTGGCATCACACAAACTCCCCACGCAAGAAAAAGTTCAAAATGGCTCCCTCTGTAGGAAAGGTTATGGCCACCATCTTCTCAGACATGAAAGGGGTGATTCTGGTGGACATTATGAAGAAAGGACAAGCAATCAACTCAGAGGCATATATTGCCACCCTACAGAGACTCCACAGACGTATAAAGCGAGTTCGACAGGAGAGAAAACTGGAAGACGTCCTTCTTTTGCACGATAACGCAACAACACAAACAGTTTGCGAACAAGAGAGGCCATCACAAAAATGCGCTTGACTGTGTTACCCCACCCTCTATACAGCCCGGATCTGGCACCTTCAGACTTCCATTTGTTTGGGCCAATGAAGGATGTTATTCGTGGAAGAAAGTTTCAATGACGATGAGATTGTTGAGGAGGTTAAGAGGCGGCTCCAGCGGAAGCCAGCGGACTTTTACCAGCAAGGAATAAAGGCCCTTGTTTCGATGCGGAGAAAGCCGTAGAAAAGGCTGGAGACTATGTGCGAAAAAAAAAACTTGTAAAAAAGGTATGTAACTACTTGTGTACAAAATTTCTGGAACTTACAAGGAAACGCGGAAAGAAACAAAAAGGTGGGAAAAAATATATTGAATGGCCCTCGTATATAAATAAAGGCAAACCAAATTTCAAAGATTATGACGATTCAACTTATAGAAAGGAATACAAAGGACACCAAACAGCAACAGACCGGCTGGTTCCTACGAGGCTGTCTGTTTAAGAAGTAAGGTAAAAGAAGTAAGAAAACTTAAAGAGAAGTTAAAGTTTTAAAGCAAAGCAGAGAAAAGAGGTTGAGAGGTAGGAAAGAAATTTAAAGATAAAGTGGAAATTTTAAAGTACAGAGGAGGGAATCCAAGTGAAGATTCTATACTATTTCTACATGCTAACAAATGCCTCCAACTGGGGTGTTTAAGGCAAGATAAGCATCTAGTTTCTTTTTAAAGGATTCGATCGAATTATCATACTTTGAACTACGCTGGCTGGCAATCCATTCCACAAATTAACTATACGAGTGAAGAAAAAATGTTTAGCTTCATTAGAATTAAAATGTTTACCCACTAATTTCAGACCATTACCGCGAGTTCTATCTGCATTCCTGGAGGTGAACTATTCTTTCACGTCGACATTATCAAAACTTTTAATCATTTAAAAACCTGGATTAAATCTCGAATTCACCGATTTACAAGTGAGAATAAATTCAACGTTTCTAAACAGGGCAGCGTATAATTTGTTTCTTACTCTAGGAATCATCTTAGGAGCCCGTCGTTACACTCTCTCCATTCTATGTCCTGTCGTAAATATGGGGACCAGAATTAAACAGTATTCCAGGTGGGGCCGTACTAAGGAATTTTATAATGTTAGCATTGTTTTCTCTAAATTCAAACGATCTCCCAAATAAATCTTAAGATTCTATTTGCTTTCCTGACTGCTTCGATACATTGCTTACTTGGTTTAAGAGTGTCGTCAACAATAATACCTAAATCTTTCTCTTCCGTAACACTTGTTAATGTCTTGTCGCGCATAAAATACTTTTCTTTGACATTGTTTCTACCGTTATGCAGCATTTATCTATATTAAAGTTCATTTGCCAAATTTCTGCCCACTCGAGTAACTTCTTAATATCTTGAATCTGCAAACGTTCTGAAGCTGATTTTATTCGTTCCCCTAGTTTGGTATCATCCGCAAATTTTGAAATTATACTCTTAATTCCCAAGTCGATGTCATTGATATAAATAATAAAAAGAACTGATCCCTTATGTTCGTTTGACTTTTGCATAACAGAGCAAATAACATTTGAAGGGTTTACTCCCACTTAAGGTCACTCCCATTTCATTCCACTTCCAAGAGTGAGAAAGCAGAGCGTGAGAATTTCAAACGAGGCATTTTCAAATCTGTTTATTCCTACATAATTCATGACGTCCTCATTCTCATCCACGACTTTCCCACTTTGGTCCGGGTTAAGTTACGTTAGGCTAATGTTAGGTTAGATTAGGTTAAATTAAGTTAGGTTAGGAAATATTAACCATTCCCATTTGGCGTCTTTTTGGCGAATGTGAATGTAGTGACATTGTTTCTCAAATCAAGATCACTTTTCTCAAATGTGGATTTTTCACTTTTTCCGCATTTGCATTTGCGGACCACGGATGGGGATGGAAATGACATTGAGTGGAAAAATAATCAATTGAAGTATAAAATCTCATAATTTTATTAATATTTCACTTCTTTCTTTGAATTTGGGTTTAATGCGCGGTAAACTGCCTCAACTGCTACAATAGCGCATGTAAGCAGGCATCGAGTAGGCCTATAGTTTAATTTAATTCCACGGTTAGTCACGTGCAGATTGCGAGTTAAACATTTTTCTGTTTTACTAAATTTAGAATTATTCTTGATTTTATCATATTATTTATCAAAATTTAAAATTTTCATTTTTTAAATAATAATTAAAATCTATTTAAAAATCTGCTAAATTTTATCTCTTAGTGAGATGTTGTATGCAATCAAATTCATTAAGTGTTTTTGGGACCTATACCGATTGGGTCGAGGGGACATTCTATCGACACTCTAATAAACTAACTTAACCTAACCTGATTAAAACTAACCTAACCTAATTTAATCTGACTCAAAATAACTTGTTGATTAAATGTCACGTCAAGAGAATGAAATTAGGTTGTATTACAGTATAAACTCCGATAATGGAAGATGGATTTCGAAAACCAGTTTTTTATTAGCACTTTCTTGATAACTGGTTTAAGTATGGAAATTATGTAAACAGGTCTTTAGAAAACGCTTTAGTGTATAATTTCAACCACACTTACTCATAAAACTAATCATTTCTGAGCCGCAATAAAGTCGCTTTGGCTTAATATACCAACAATAAATAGTTAAAAGATCCTCTCTCTCTCTCTCTCCTCTCTCTCTCTCTCTCTCTCTCTCTTCTCTCTCTCTTCTCTCTCTCTCTCTCTCTCTCTCTCTCTCTCTCTCTCGATTTTAGAAGTATGTTTAGTTAAATGATAACCCAACTCGCAACAATGGTTGGAAGTTGGATTTGAAACGGTTTAGGACTAGTGTGTGTGGGAATTACTTTACGTATAAGATCTGTGACACATGGAACAGGTTACCTTCGGAAGTTGTGAACGTTCCTCTGTGGATCAGTTCAAGAAAAGGTTAGACCAAATCTTGCACACCATTTGAGTGTGTACAAAATTTTCCGTGGCACCCGTTGCCATTGGTACCTCCTCGGTATGGGCCGCAAGGCCTTTTGAGGTACTTCTTTTCCTTGTAACTCCTTGTAACTCTCTCTCTGGTGAAGCGTAGTAACTCGAGAGGCAGTAAGCTCGATCTACGGCCGGCGGACTTTGTTGGCCTCCGGGATAGCGTAGGTGAAATGGGGTTAGAGGTCGGCGGCGATGTTGAGGGAGTGTGGAGTGCATTCCGGGACCAGTTTATGGTGCTGCAGTCTGCTGCCATGCCCTCAAAACCGGTCACCCCTGCTTCAACGCAGCCTAAGTGGTTCAGTCGAAACATTGCTTCGTCTATCCGAAATAAGAAAGCTGCCTATAGGAGGGCGAAGGCCAATCGTTCCCATGAGAACACTGAGGCGTATGTCCGCCTGTGCAGGGAAATGAAGGCGAAGGTTAGGCTAGCCAAACGTAACGAAGAACTCCGGGTGGCAAGCCTCTACAAGGGGAACCCTAAGGAGTTCTTCAGTTATGTTAATAGTAGAAAGCCCATTAGAACCCCAACGGCGCGCTGCGGACCTCCGACGCGAACATCGCTAATGTGCTGAATGAGTACTTTGCGGGAGTGTTCAACAGGGAGGACACCCGCGTCATCCCCGAGCCAGGCGTCAGGCACGAAGGTGGATAGTGTTCGGTGTGCCGCGACAGTCGTTGCCGAGAGAATAGACAAACTGAGCGCGTTTAAGGCTCCTGGGCCAGACCAGTTCCTCCCCAGAGGAATGCGGGAGGTGCGAGACCAGGTGGCTCCCCACCTGACTACAGTCTTCAACAAATCGTTGGAGATGGGCCAGGTGCCTGGTAACTGGAGGGAAGCCAACGTGACCCCTATCTTTAAGAAAGGGGATCACGAAAGTCCAGGGAACTATCGTCCCATTAGTCTCACTTCGGTTGTAGGTAAATTATTAGAGGGGATAAGAGCGAATAGGATCGGTGACCATTTGGATTCCTACAAACTGCTTGGGGACTCCCAATGGGTTTAGACGGCATAGGTCGTGTCTCACCAACCTGCTCGAGTTTTTCGACATCATGTGGGGTGAGTATGATAAGAGTAGGGCGATTGATATACTTTATCTCGACTTTCAGAAGGCCTTTGATAAGGTACCTCACCGCCGGCTAATGACCAAAGTCCGCGCGCTGGGTATCGGTGGGGAAGTAGGTAGCTGGATTGGAAAGTGGCTGAAGAATAGGCGGCAGACGGTTGCAATTAAAGGGGCTAGCCGGGTTGGGCCTCAGTCACTAGCGGGGTTCCTCAGGATTCCGTTTCGGGGCCACTGTTGTTTATCATTTACATAAATGATATCGACGGTGGCATCGTTAGTAGGATCGCCAAATTCGCTGATGACACCAAGCTTGGGGCCAATGTTGGGACGCCCGAAGCGATCGAGCAAATGCGTGCGGACCTACGTAGGATAGGAGAGTGGTCTAAAAAATGGCAAATGCCTTTTAACTTGGGTAAATGTAAGATTGTAAGGTCATGCACATTGGGTACGCCAATCCCAAGTCGGACTACTCCATGTTAGGGAGTAATATCGAGGCCACTGATTTGGAAAAGGACTTGGGTGTACTAATTAGCAGCGACCTTAAGTTTACCAAACAGTGCGTAGAGGTGGAAAAGAAAGCCCAGAAGCTGTTAGGTTATATCAAGAGGCAATTTCGATTTCGGAACAAGGAGATTGTGTTCTCTCTCTGTACAATTCCCTGGTTCGGCCGCACCTGGAGTATGCTGTGCAGTTCTGGTCGCACACCCTCAGGAAAGATACTGACAGGCTGGAGCGAGTCCAGGGGAGCGCCACAAAGTTAATCCCTTCCGTTAATCATATGGGCTACAATGGGCGCTTACACGCCATGAATTTGTTTTCGCTGGAAACTCGGAGGCTGCGCGGTCAACTCATCGAGGTTTTCAAGCTCTTACACGGGTTCAACGATGTCGATTTTAGAAACATGTTTAGTTTAAATGATAACTCAACTCGCAACAATGGGTGGAAGTTGGATTTGAAACGGTTTAGGACTAGTGTGTGTGGGAATTACTTTACGTATAAGATCTGTGACACGTGCAACAGGCTACCTTCAGAAGTTGTGACCAGTTCGTCTGTGGATCAGTTCAAGAAAAGGTTAGACTGAATCTTACACACTATTTGAGGGTGTAGGAATTTTTCCCTGGTACCCGTTGCCATTGATACCTCCTCGGTATGGGCCGCAAGACCTTTTGAGGTACTTCTTTTCCTTGTAATTCTCTCTCTCTCTCTCTCTCTCTCTCTCTCTTATATATATATATATATATATATATATATATATATATATATATATATATATACACACGCTGGTCTCATATTTAACGCATGGCTTTTTCATTATATATATTTTATTTCACCCCTTCCATTGAGTTGTGAATACCTCATAAAAACTCATGCTCCTTAACAAAACGAATAAGTTCATTAGTTCCATATATACGGTATACACACACACACACACACACATATATATATGCAAAAGGTCACATATCTTGAACAATAATTTTATAGTGTGATGAATGCACAGTGCAGATATAAAATAAACTTCCATATTGTGGTTAAAGTATATATATATATATATATATATATATATATATATATATATATATATATATATATATATATATATATATACAGGGTGGGCCGAAAGTCTGGATCCATAGGAAAATATTTATTTTAATACATAAATTACAACAAATGGTAAATACTTAAAATGAATATCAACTTTAACTCGTAAATGCGTATCCGTGATACTGTACAGTGGTTCGTACTCCAGTATAAACAACAAATTATAACAAATGCTCAAATTGGCGGCCTCTGACATCGAGACACTTAGGGATGGAATTTATGATTTTTAATAATTCTTCGAATTGACGTTCTCGAGATGCGTGTTTCATTTGATAATCTTCTTGTTGACTTTACTGGACTATTCGTTAAAGTTTCACATACCATTGCAGAGGTATTTTCATCAGTTGCAGTTTTTGGACGACCAGAACGCCATCGATCATGTACACTTCCTGTTTCTTTGAAACGTTTAAACAACTTGCCAACAGTCGCATGTGTTACTGGATGCTTATCAGGATGATTTCTATTGAATTCGGTAGCAACTTCTCTGTGTGTAGCGCCCTGTCTTGCGTACATGAGCGCAA
>JAJOZX010013500.1:22500-87157 GCA_023014485.1 Bathynomus jamesi
TATATATATAGAATTATTATGTTTTATTGTAAAAGTATTGATTGGTAAGTTTATCTTCAATCTGTGAATTTAGTAGTTCTACATTTGTGGAAAAAAGTTCGCCGAAGAAGTAAAATCTACGGAAAAATACCGAAAATTTTAAAATTCAGTAACAATTCTTAATCTGTCCAATACAAAAAATAACAAATGGTATAAGATTATTTTCCATCAAATTCACTTGTTACGAATTTTGATGAATTTTTTAATTTTCAGTATTTTCTTATAGATTTTAATTCTTCGGCGAACTACTTTCCGCAACTATACATTAACTAGGGAGATGAAATTAGCCTCTTTCAGAATTACACCAATGCCTTTCATAGATTATACCAGTGGTCCGCAAAGTAGGGTGTGCGGCCCCGATGGGGTAGGTAGCCGGTGCGCTACAGAAGGGGTACGCGATAGGTTACTCAATTCATAAAACGTTACTTATTTCAAATGGAACTGGACAATTATTGACACGCAGAGACGAATTAGACTTCTAATTTCAAAAGAACCATTCTGGTCCCCACCACTACTTGTGTTCGCCATAACAGTGGCGAAGCGGGTGCGCTTTTTTCTCTCTAAAAAGTGCGGGGTTGCGTGAATGAAAACTTTGCAGACTACTAGACTATACACGGTATACAGTAAATAGAAAGACCCCCTAAAATAAAGAATACCTTGATAGGGAATAGGGTAATGGATTTTCAGGTTTAGTAGGAATAGGAAACAATTTGTGCTCCGAAGAACTGTCCTCAAAGACACAAAGCAAATAAATAAGAATTAAAATATAGCGATAACTACTTTCAAATTTAATCCTTTAAGGCCGGAATTTTTTGTAGGGTTAAGTTACGAATGCGTGTATTTGAAACGCTACCAATTTGTAACAGTCGTCCTTAAAGGGTTAAAGTATCAGTTTTATAATTCATTACCTAATTCTCGCTCACGATAAAGAACAGGAATATTCATCCATTCTATGCTGTATCGGACTACCGTTAACTAGGAAAAAATGTCATTATACTCGTACTTACACTGTTACGATACATCTTTGTTTTTCTATTTCTCTTTTAATAAAAGTCATTTAAGTTAAAGGATAATTTATTATAAAATAAATGTAAAATTTTAATTACGGTTTCTTTTCCGGAAATAAATGAAAATAAATATATATATATAAGGATTTCCGTAATTACTCGATCAAAATAAAAATGATTATCGGCTTTGTAAATCAAAAATTAGTTCACCAAACATTTTATCATTACGTATCGTAGGTCCAATAAATTCATCGATTTTAACTCTCTCATTTGGGAAAAATATTTGTTTCGTTAACCGAAATATTAATTGATTTTATTGAAATTTTCAATGTAATTAATTTCAGTGTAAAATATTATAGATTTCTTCAAAATAATGTTGCCTTAAGACGTAAGAAAAGTAAGGATGAGGATTGAAAAACTACATACTGTGGCATCAGTTTAAATAAAAACTATTTTTGTTATTGTTCATTGCATGATTTAGTTTTCGTACTAACAACCAGATGAGTTATATGATAGATGAGACTACAGTTTAACGTAGGATTTGAACCCCGAGACACTACAACATTTGAACGCAAAGGACGGTCACCCATTCAACTAATATACCTTGATCCAATGTCACTTACCTTCCCTAACTTTACGGGAACCGGTGATAATAATCAGTGAGGAGGGCCAAAAACTGGCACAACGCTCAGGCCAACTAATGGGGCCAAATGGGCTAATTCCTGGATTATTATTATCGGCATCATTGGTAGTGGTCCCCCCGATTTTAGTAACTTTACTTCGCTTCTAAGGAAATGGTATTCCCACTGGGGCACTGGCGCTGGCGGTAACCAATGTTGCGAGATGGCCCCGACGTATTCCATAATAAAGGAATTTCATTTAAAATTAATAAACTTTCAAAGTCATTAAACCAAAAATAAACATTGACTTTTTCTTATTTACTTCGTGAATTCAAACAATGAATCGTTCTCGAGTAAATTCTAAACATTGGTAAAAAAAAAGATTTTTCCTCCGAACTTCAGTTAATTATTCGAGAAATATAATCACGGGTGAATTAAAACATAAACCTAAAATGTAAACTTATAACCAGACCCTAAATTAAAACATAAACCTATAAAGTGTAAACTTATAACCAGCCACTAAATTAAAACATAAACCTCTAAAATGTAAACTTATAACCAGCCACTAAATTAAAACATAAACCTATAAAATGTAAACTTATAACCAGCCACTAAATTAAAACATAAACCTATAAAATGTAAACTTATAGCCAGACACTAAATTAAACCATAAACCTGTAAAATGTAAACTTACAGTGTAACCAGACACTAAATTAAAACATAAACCTGTAAAATGTAAACTTATAACCAGACACTAAATTAAACCATAAACCTGTAAAATGTAAACTTACAATGTAACCAGACACTAAATTAAAACATAAACCTCTAAAATGTAAACTTATAACCAGATACTAAATTAAAAAAAAATAAATACAAAAATAAATAAAATAAATGTTGAACAAGATTCAATTTTTTCATTTCCACTCTGATTATATATTTTAATTTAGATTTTTTTGCGAGTCTTACATTCGGAATATAAAATATAAACACTTCAGAGAAGATCAAATATTATTCATGTGATATTGGAAAGGGAATATGGGAAATTTACTCGAGAGAAGCAAACAGAACTAAAGGGAAAGAAATGACTTACCGGACAAGCGACGAAATCTGTATTTGTTGAGCAAATAGAGTGAAAACAAATTCAGAATGTGGAATGGACTCAAATGGAAATAGTTTAAAGCATTTTTACGTATTGTGCCGGGGAGGGGGAATTGGGGACAATTTCTTTACTTATCGTGGAGTGCTTCTGAATTGTTAAGTTGAAGTATATTGTTTTTTAGAAGAGGGAATAAAATCTCTTTGAAGTGATTCAAATATTTTTGGAGAATTTTTTTTTTTTTTTATTGTTAAATATTACCATCTACAAATGTGGAATAGAATGAGATGTTATGTTATGTTATGAGATGTTATGGTGTGTTGTGAATTTCATAGATAATTACATAGGATAATATAATTACTAAAATAGAGGGGATAACCATGTTACGTAGCCAATCTGTGAAGGTGCTTCTTTCTTGAAGAACCCCTCTCCGAGAGATTGGGTGCGAAACGTCGCTTTTGTCATTATCGTGTTTGTTTCAATACTGAAGAAGAATGTATAGGGGTCAGGAAAATACAAGGTAAGACAGATCTCTTTCACGAAATATGCTGAGCACAGCTTACTAAACCATCGCTGAACTAAATACATTCTTTCATGGTATAGACTGTCACAACTCTCCAAAAGTTGTTAAAAATAGTGGTTAGTCAGCAGAGTTTGTAAACGCCAAGAATAAAAGTTTATACAATCATATACGTTACAGTTTAGAAATTATTCACACATATCCGAATTAAAAAAAATATAAAAATCATACATTAAGATTAAAAAGCCCAAGAATAGTACGAGATGAAATTTCTTATAAATCTCTCTCTCTCTCTCTCTCTCTCTCTCTCTCTCTCTCTCTCTCTCTCTCTCTCTCTCTCTCTCTCTCTCTCTCTCTCTCTCTCTCTCTCTCTCTCTGCGTGCGGACCTAGGTAGGATAGGAGAGTGGTCCGAAAAATGGCAAATGCCGTTTAACTTGGGTAAATGCAAAGTGATGCACATTGGCTATGCCAATCCCAAGTCGGACTACTCGATGTTGGGTAGTAATATCGAGGTGACTGATTTAGAAAGGACTTGGGTGTGCTAATTAGCAGCGATCTTAAGTTTACGAAACAGTGTGTAGAGGTGGAAAAGAAAGCCCAGAAACTATTGGGTTATATCAGGAGGCAATTTCAGTTTCGGAACAAGGAGATTGTGCTCTCACTGTACAATTCCCTTGTTCGGCCGCACCTGGAGTATGCTGTGCAGTTCTGGTCGCCCACCCTCAGAAAAGATATTGAGAGGCTGGAGCGAGTGCAGGCGAGGGCCACAAAGTTAATCCCTTCCGTTAGGCATATGGGCTACAATCGACGGTTACGCGCCCTGAACTTGTTTTCGCTTGAAACTCGGAGGCTGCGCGGTCAACTGATCGAGGTTTTCAAGCTCTTACGCGGGTTCAACGATGTCGATTTAGAAGTAGTTTAGTTTAAATGATAACCCAACTCGCAACAATGGTTGGAAGTTGGATTTGAAACGGTTTAGGACTAGTGTGTGTGGGAATTACTTTACGTATAAGATCTGTGACACATGGAACAGGTTACCTTCGGAAGTTGTGAACAGTTCCTCTGTGGATCAGTTCAAGAAAAGGGTAGACGAAATCTTGCACACTATTTGAGTGTGTAAAGACATTTAGGACCTCAGTCTGCGGAAATTTCTTTTCCTATAAAATAGTTAATATCTGGAACCAACTTCCCTCAGAGGTTGTTTCCAGTCAAAGTGTAAATGTGTTTAAAAATAGGCTAGACAAAGTACTGAATACTCTCATAGTTCAAGACTAAAACATAAGAAAACTCTGCAGGAGATCGCTTGCACGGTGTCTCTGTGAGCAAGCTAAATATAGAGCTATTTATATATTCTCCACTTTCCTGTAAAATTTCCTTGGCTACTTTTCCAGGGTCAAGGTATTTTCTTCAACCTTTTTCCGTACCTGCCTCTGGCAGGGAGGGAGCGGAGGGTGGGGAGAGAGCCTTCTACTTTTCTATCCAGTTTTCTACTACTGCTAGGATAGTTGAAAGAAAAATAAACTTTTACAAAATTTTCCCTGGCACCCGTTGCCATTGGTACCTCCTCGGTATGGGCCGCAAGGCCTTTTGAGGTACTTCTTTTCCTTGTAACTCCTTGTAACTCTCTCTCTCTCTCTCTCTCTCTCTCTCTCTCTCTCTCTCTCTCTCTCTCTCTCTCTCTCTCTCTCTCTCTCTCTCTCTTGAGGAGAGTACACCTCCAAAATGAGTCGTCATTATAATAGTAGAAGGAGAGCATAAGATCGTTCCCAAAAGTTCACAGAACAGTCAAATGTTTTAATTAATCGCATTATAAAACAGTGCGTAACATAGATGGAAACTCTTCGAAGTTTTTACACGTCATTAGCGAACGAACGTATCTTCCAAAACGGACTCTTTACGAAGGTGGAAATATGAGGACGGTCATGCATATAATAAAACAGTTTACGAAATTTGTTCTTTTAATGAGCGGACCGAAAACACGACAACGTAGGAAGGATTAATTATTAATGTTATACATTTATTAACATTAATAATTAACATTAATTATTAATGTTAATAAATGTATAAGAATAAATTAATTGTTCGGTTATTGAGCAAATTCGGGATGATAAAGCGAATGGTAAAAATAAATTATTACTTTAATCTCTCTCTCTCTCTCTCTCTCTCTCTCTCTCTCTCTCTCTCTCTCTCTTCTCTCTCTCTCTCTCTCTCTCTTCTCTCCTCTCTCTCTCTCTCTCTAATATATAATGACAAATGCACGTAAAAGTATTACGATACTCATAATTAAGAATGTGATATATTAAAGAAGGGTTTCCCAGCCTTTTTAGGTCAACGTACCACTTTTTGACATCATGCTTTTTCTACGCACCACCATCAAGAAAGTAAGGCGGCACCACTTAACCAAAGCCGTAGGAAGGGGACTGTGGTGTTTAAACTTAAATTTTCAACCTTATCTAAAAAGTTATATTTATTCTATTACATTCATCGTTTTGTATTGAATCAAAATCTTGATTTTGCTTTGACAATTTTGATTTTTGTCTTAAGTAATTGAACTCTAACCTGGACGGCAAATTGGACAACATGCAAACTCGCAGTCAGAAAAGATGACGGTTCTTCATCTGCAATTATTATTAATTTTGGAAACGTTATCATCAAAATAATTATTATAAATTAGAAACCCGCGTATTTGTAACCTTCTTTTGCGTAACGCCTAAAAGAGCTTCGCGTACCGCAAGTTGGGAATAGCTGTATTTAAAGTATTGCTGCTTCTAATATATAGTGATAAACTACGTACGGAAGTTTCGTTAGTGCGTTCATTCTCTCTCAATATATTGGCAATGATGCTGCGAGCTGCTCATGCCCTGAATGGATGTTTAGATGGAACAATAGTATGTAGAACAATGAAACCTTTCACTCCTGCCTAGAACTCACTTTGTAAACAACTGTGTCCTCATTGTTAGTTAAAGTACACACGCATGTGTATATACAGTAAATTTCTACATACATACACGCATACATACATATAAAACCTATTTTTAAATTAAGATATTTCTACGTGAATACTACTGCTTTAAACTCTTAAACTCAACCTCCAAAACCACTGAACTCTTCCCTCCCAACTCATTGGGAGTTAACCAGTGGTACTCATTGGGCGGCTCGCGAGCCAAATATTACTATATAGCGCATTTGGCTCGCGAACCGCGTAATGAGTACCACTGTTTTAAATTCTTAAACTCAACCTCCAAAACCACTGAATTTTTCCGTCCAAACTCGCGTGAATTGTAATAATTCACTTTACGATGAAAAATGAATTAAAATCTTAAAATATTCTCACACCTTTCGGTAAATTTTGTTCTGTAACATTTCAGTTACAGTTGGGGATTACGTTTGTTTTTCATATTCTAATCGGTAATTTTACAGATGTTACAGTTAGAATTTAGTTGTGTATTCGCGTTAATTAAATTACTTTTTTTAAAAATACATATTTTTTTTCTAATTACCGAAAGTAATAATAATAATAATAATAATAATAATAATAATGATAATAATAATATTCAATGAACTTCGCAGACGCGAGACAACTTTTGTAAAAAAATAAATTCCTTTTCTTTTCTTTTAAATTCCAAGAACAATAGTTTAGCCTCATCTCTCCCCCCGCCCCCCACCGTTTTCTTTCGAGTCGTTGCTCGAGAGAATTAAAAAAATATCGTCTGAAACATATCCTGCAGATTATTCGACCTTCTGCGACTCGTTCTTCAACCTGCAAGCGCACTTTAACGGCTCGTCTCAAGTGAAGTGTGAAATTGGTGGACTTCTGGGTCTGAATTGGTGCCCCGAGAGAGACAGGTGGGCTACGGCAGCAATTAATAAAGCTCGCTCGGGGGATTAATTTTAAAAGAGTTATTTAGAACTAAATTCTTACGTAGAAGGAACTCTCTTCCATGTTAAATTATTTGCCTTTCAGTACACGGGTTTACAGCATCTATAAACCTCCTGAGAAGGAATTGGATAGAGCAAATCGGGGAGTGGGGGGTGGAAACTAAAGTCGGTTCTTGAATTATTCAATATCGTACGTTTATCCACTTTGCCTACAAAAAAAATATTTTCGACATTTATAAAGACCGACATGTCAAATTCCCTTTCTCTCGCTTAACTTATTCGTTAGGTTAAATTAAGTAAGGTTAGATTAGTTTAACTTAAAGTCTAACGAGGGCAAAAAATAGGGTTGTCGGTCTCTTTAAATGTCGGCACTGGTTTTTCGACAAAATATAGGTACCGTTCCTTATATAATGGCTGTTATTCTTTTGTGCATCAACTAACTCGTAACTAACATCAACTAACACGTAAAATGTGGCATTTGTTATAACTCGTCACCGCAAAAGATAAAAAAAAAACCTTACGTAGGCGTGAGAAAATACAGCTGACCGTGAGATTTTTTATTAGATATCTTTGTTAGATACATGATTTAGCCCCCGTCCTACAGCTTAAGGTAGAATCCGAACAAAACGTCTCTACATTATCTGAACGCAAAGGCCGACCACCTATCCAACTATGATCATACCCACTATCGCTTCACTTCGCTAATCTAACGTAAAGCGGTGTTGCAAGCAACGTGATGAAACGTGACCCCTTTTTTTAAATACGATAATTCACAGCAAATCTGCAAATCTGCAAGTTGTTTTCCTGATAAAGTTCCGTTGGGAATTGTTTGCAGTGACAGTTCGTGAAGGGCATTTACATTCAAAATAAATTTATACACCGAGTCTTCAAGAAACCCAACCCAACATGTTAAAATTATTTTGATTAATTGAGTTAAAATTAAATAACAACAATGTAAATTCTTTGAAGGACGAAATTTAATGAAAGAGTAAAAGAGTGAACTCGGAGAATGACGATAAAGTAAACAAAATAAGGATAAATGACGATAAAGTAAACAAAATAAGGATAAATGACGATAAAGTAAGCGAAATAAGGATAAATAAAAATACAGGCCTGTATACGAAAGATTTGCGACTGCAAATACTTGTGGTTTTTGGTCCACTTTGTGTAGAGCAAGCCTGAGATAGTAGGAATGTGACTGTGTTTGATACAGGTAAATTTGTGTTGCCTTGGGGAGGAAACACAAATTTACAGTGCATCTTGATCCTGAAGAATCATGCACCTCGAGTAAAAAAACTGGGGGTGTTTGCAATACAAACTAACGAAAATTATTTGAACTAAGATAATATGGAACACTGATTCCCTGTTTGCTTGGCAATGCTGCTACGAGCTGCTTGTACGCTGAAATGGATGTATGAGTGGAATGATGTTAAACTTTCACTTCCTTTCCACTTTAACTGTAACTACCATATACTGTAAAGTGTGTGTGTGTGTGTGTGTGTGTGTGTGTGTACTATTTATACTTAAATTAAAGATCCCAACGAAGGAATAATTAAGTCAATTATATATATATATATATATATATATATATATATATATATATATATATATAATATATATATAAATTATTATATATATATATAGGGTGCGGCATAAGTCGCTTTACCGAGAACAATGAAATCACCTTACGAAGAATAATACCTTTCCTTTCAACCTTTCAAAGGTTCTGTGCAATGATTCCTCATTTCACGAAGGTCAAGCTTGTCGCCCCTCCTCTCAATACAGTATTATTAATATTTATTAATATTAATAGTTATTAATATTTATTATTAATATTAATATTCATTATTTATTATAGAAATTGTTCAGAGTGTCCTCCATCATGTTCAATACACACGTTACAGATCTTTGAACCACTGAACAACACGTAGCACGACACAATTCTTTGTTATTATTCAACGTCTTGAACTCTTGGCGTATCAAAGTCTTCATGTGATCGAAGTCCCACGGTTTCTGGTCGTAGACTCTATCTTTGATTATACCCCACATTGAA
Source organism: Bathynomus jamesi (assembly GCA_023014485.1). Lineage (NCBI taxonomy): Eukaryota > Metazoa > Arthropoda > Malacostraca > Isopoda > Cirolanidae > Bathynomus > Bathynomus jamesi. Next base: position 31,716 of record JAJOZX010013500.1, read on the forward strand.
TAATCACATCACATTGATTATTCAGTGTGGGGTATAATCAAAGATAGAGTCTACGGCCAGAAACCTAGGAACTTCGATCACATGAACACTGATACGCCAAGAGTTCGAGACGTTGAATAATAACAAAGAATTGTGTCGTGCTATTTGTTGTTCAGTGGTTCAAAGATGTAACGTGCGTATTAAACATGATGGACGACTGAACAGTTTCTGTAATAAATAATAAATATATTCTTCGCAAGGTGATTTCATTATTGTCGGTAAAGCGACTTATGCAGCACCCTGTATATATATATATATATATATATATATATATATATATATATATATATATATATATATATATATAAATACACACACACACACACCCACACGAGGTTTGTTCAAAACGTATCCGGCGGACTGATGCGATTTATAGACACTATATGGTACGTACAGGGTTCGGGGCTTAATCTCCCTTAAAGCACGCTCCTTCTGAAGTCACACACTTTGCCCAACGATCCTGCCACTGTTGAAAACATTTTTCGAAAGCACTTTTCGGAATGGCCAAAAGCTGCTACGTCGAATTTCTTTTAATGGTCTCAACATCATCCAATCGGTGTCCTTTTAGGGTTTGTTTGAACTTCGGAAACAAAAAAAAGTCGCATGGAATCAAATCCGATGAATATGGAGGCTGCTGTACTTCGGGGGTAGCGTTTTTGGCCAAAAATTGCTGGACAAGTTGTGACGAGTGAGATGGCGCGTTATCGTTATGAAGCATCCAGTCTCCGGACTCCCACTTCTGCGGCCGTTTCCTCGGAAGTGCTTCAGGTAGACGTTTCAAAACTTCAATGTAAAATTCCTTGTTGATTGTTTGCCCCTGTGGCGCATATTCAGGATCTTTTCCGTTTGACTGCCGCCATTGAAACATAATTAAACTCCGGCCTTCTTTAGTTAGCTTTATAAGGCTAACTAACAAAAATATCACGACCTAACCTAACCAATCGTCAAGGTCGTACAGTTGACCTAACGATTGGTTAGGTTAGGTCGTGATATTTTCGTTAGTTAGCCTTATAAGGCTAAGTAAAGAAGGCTGGGGGCACTCACCTCTTATGTTTCAATGGCGGCAGTCAAACGGAAAAGATCCCATATTCATGATGCACAACACCTTCACAGTAAAGAAAAACAAAACACATTTAACTTTATCAGCTCACCACAGTGGACTGACGCTACACAATGAAGTGCAATTCTATCATTCAACTTGTCTCGACATGCAGACTGCAGAGACATGTTTAGCACAATCACAACGCCAAGCGTGACCTTGTTTTAAAAATAAACACTCTGTCCGGATACTTTTTGAACAGACTTCGTGTGTGTGTGTGTTCTCTTGGTTCATGTACTAAAAGATTTCGTAATTGTCTTTCATATCTTCCCTTTTGTTCATTATTATTTACTTTTTCTTTCTACTTTTTTAACTTTCATTCATTTTTTCAACATATTCGTTATCTCCATCTTTTTCCGCGCTCTTTTTAGCTTCATTCTACACTGTATAGTCTTTTATCGATCTTCCATTCCTTGTTAGACTGTACTACTCGACACTCTTTTCAACTTCCACCTCTTCCGGAACATTCCTCTACATAATTTACGTCCTGTCTTGCCTTTACACTTCTTCGTCTTTCATCGTTTATATCCAAATTCCATTCTCTTCTACCTTTTTTAATACCTCTCTCTCTCTCTCTCTCTCTCTCTCTCTCTCTTCATACACACACACACAATTACTCATTCACTCTTTTACATTCTTCTCCGCACGTTCACAGAACGGTAGAAAAAGCGAGAGAAAAAGATTTGAGACAATATAAAATATTTGAATTGAGAATGAGGGTCCCAAAAAGAATTTGTCTTGATACAATGTTTATTTAAAGGAAACTTTGAAAAAAAAAAAAAGAATTTCAAATGAAAAAAATGTAAATGGTTATTATTTTTACGTCGTAATATTAATAAAATGAAAAAAAGGGTTAAATTTAATTGCAAAAGAAGAGAGAGAGAGAGAGAGAGAGAGAGAGAGAGAGAGAGAGATGATGTAGCTCGAAATTTAAATGACAAGAAATTTTTTTTCTTGAAATTAATGTCAAGAAGTGTTATTGCCTTTCACTATAAATAGACACTGAAAGAATTTTTCCTTTCTATTGAAAGGCATATATGAAAAAAAAAAGAAAAAAGAAAAAAAAAATATATATTATATATATATATATATGTTAGAGGGCGTGGAACACTGGGTGGCAAACCATCCTTTTGCAACCTCTTTTGACGTGTCATTGGCAACTTCCTGGGAAACGTCTTGTCTTTGTTTTTGAGAATATATCTTTTTAGTATTCTCCTCATAGTTGCAAATGGCATGAAGTCATGAAGGTCTGGTAAATATGGAGAATGTCGGAGTACTTTGATGAGTAGCTTGGCGCAGTTACGTGCTGGAGGACTCACTTGCGATCTATGAACAGATCCTGCGTTTGTGTCGTGCAGCAGTCATGAAAAGAGTATAGGACCTCCTTCATATAAAGAGTACTGCTGAGAAATAATTTATGGCAAGCAATGACTCTTCCATCGAGGAACATGATGAGATTCTTCTCAACACACCACTTTGTGTGGCATTGGCATTTCTGCAGCCGTAATAATCATGCGGTCCAAAATGTTGAGTTATTTTATTATCTGTAGCTTTTTCTAACTGCTTGCTTTGTGTTAAGTCGATGCTGTTTTTGATCGCCTAATAAAGTCTTAGGAACAAAATGTGTAGCTACCGATGAATATCCATCCTTCAGTAAGCATTACTTCATAAGAACTGTGCGATATGCCCAACTTCGCCAGTCGCTGCAGATCAACTCAAAAAGGACTCGAACAGTGACATCATTGAGGATTGACGATGGTTGTCCACTACGCTCATCATCTTCAGTGAATTCACGCTCCTCGTAAAATGACTTGTATCACACACAGACACACGCATACATACATACGGGATTTGATCAAGACATCCGGTTCGTAAATTGTTACAGACAATTGCAATGACTTTGGCAAATTTGCCAACTCTCGCACAACGCCTGATTACAGTAGATTCTCAATCTATGACCTCTTTACGAGGTTACCAACTCTATCGAATGACGTGTCTAATCCGGAGTGCACAGTTTACATATAAAATGCTAGCTTGCGACATACGACATCTATTACAAAAGAGAATTACATTTGATGATACAGTATATAAGTAATTGGAAGACTCATGTTTATTTATGTTCACCCCTACGAATAAACACGACTTTCATAACTTCAAATTTGTTGACAATTTTTTATTGTCGTTGCTAGGGGTGATGAACCACGCACAGAAGGCTTGTCAATACGTTGACCTACTATATATATACTTGGCAATGACATTGTGAGCTTCTCGTACCTTGAATGAGTGTATGGGCTATGATTTGTGTGAAACAATGAATGTTTTAAACGTTGAAAAAATAATATATATATATATATATATATATATATACAGTGTGTGTGTGTGTATAGTCGAATTTTAACTAGAAAATATTTTCCTTTATAGTATGACACATTATATCTTATTTTTACCCGATATTTTTGCCGTTAATGAAAGATGATAGATCCACTTTATATTTTACATTGTGTATCTGTGTTCTGTATTTTACTGTTAAGAGTAACAGTTAATAGAGGGGAAGAGTGAAGAGCAAATTTACTGAACAAAATCCATATCCGTGGTGGGTTTTTCAATTTTGTGTTCTGTCAAAGTTCAAAAAATTATCCTCACTTCATCTATACATAAACTTAAAAGTAAATACTCGCAGTCGTGTATCTAAGCTTCGCATGTCGTATGATTGATATTAGTGCAAAGTCCTTTCATTTCTAAAAGTTCTTAATCCTTATAATGGTTATTTCAAAGGCTTTATTCATAATCACCTATTTCGTAAGTCTTACTAATCCTTTCCAAACTTGAACCAAATCATCACTTCTGTTTCCGACTTAATTCCATTCTCTTCACTCTGAACCAAATACGCTGTTTGGTGAATCATCGTCTTGGGCGTTAATTATGCATTTGTAGTGTTCACCATCTGCTTCGATTCTTGTTTATTCTGACTGTTAATATTATGGTCACACACGCGATGAAAGACGAAAGGTTTACATACGGTGGTAACATTTGCAACCCAACAACAATTATCATTCTGAAACCAAATTACATTTCTAAAATGTTTATAATAATAATAATATTAATAATAATAATAATAATAATAACTTAAATAATGAAATATTGTCCAGTACACAATAGATTAAACGTAAATAGTAATAGAAAGAAATCTTTTTAAATCTATAATTAAATGTAAAAAAAATATTAAAATTCTTCGATGATATAATATCATACAGTGTTCAATAACGGAAATATGTTCGCCGAAAAGTTAAATTAAAAAAAGAATTGAAAATTACTAATTAGTATTTTCTTGTAAGTTTATTTAGATTTAAACAAAACTAATTTAGCTTGTCACAACATGTCTAACTCGTGTGCATTCCCTCGACATAACTTTTGTCGGGGAAAAGAGGGATTTTTTCGTGTTAAAACTTGTTTATCAAATGACTTTTCCTTCTGAAAGTCATTTTTGAATTAAAAGTTTGCCTTTTAATGCTGTTTCATTTCATCAGTCGAAGCTAATCTGCTGTTAATGAAAATGCATTCTGTGTCAGGTCGAAAAGTCTTCGATGTAACGAACGAAGCGTTCGAGCAAACAAACGCTTTAATTTTCGAAATCTGATGAATTCGCAGAGTTATATCACAGAAAAAAAAAATGTTTACGAAAGCCAATATATGTAGACGGTAAACTATCCAACTAATCCAAATGGTTAATTCAGTAAATTCAGTTACGTTACTTATTTTTCTGGTAGCAAATTTTTATGGTCGAATGAACCGTCTACATTGGATGTTTCTTCCGAGAAAAAAGTACAAGTACAAACTACAAAATTCAAAGCATCTTAAAAAAAGAAGAGAGGAATGAATGCCCATTATATACAACATAGTCATGGAAATAAATTTTTAAAGTTAAAAAAAAAGTTTAAAAAAAAGGGGGGGGGGCTGAAAACCTCTCCCCCACTCCCCCCCCCCCCCAACCCCCGAACCACAGACACAAAAAAAAGGTGCGTAAAGTAAGATCACTTTCGAAATATTCTCAATCAAGTGCTTCTCTTTCATCTTAATGAAGATCCATGCGTCATTTTTACTCATTTTCCGATAAAATGCATCTCCATTCTAAAGCTCAATTTTCGAAACGAGCTCCGGATAGTATTTCGCTAAAAATTTTGAATAATGCAGTGAACGGACAAAAAAAAAAAATGAATAGAACCAAAAAAAGATCTTTTTCTTTATATATAATAAAAATCGATATACCGATAATTACGTATAGTGAAAGTCTTCTTATAGAGAGAGAGAGAGGGAGACGTTACATTATACATTATTGTTTTTATTTATAACGCAACAACGTTGTTCATAGGGTCCTAAAACAACGTATTCATTATCAAGAGAATATAATAAAACCTTACCTCACACCTATAGTTTCTTCTCAATAATAATAATATAATAATAGTAATAATAATAAGTCCCTCTGTTAAAGGTCATCGGCTACTAAAAGTCTGCGAAGTGTATTCTCAGAAACATGATATTCTTTTTAATGTTACAAAACTAAGGTTATGCAATTTCATCCTAAAAGCTGTAATCAGCCAGCTGATATAAGGTTTAAAATGAATGGTGAAGTAATTGAGGAAGTACAAGAGTTTAAGTATTTGGGTCAAACTATTACGAGCTCCTTGAGTAATGACGCGGATATAAGAAAACAATCTCGAAGCCTGTGTGCTAAAGCGAATATGACCATAAGGAACTTTCGATTCTGTACAAGTGAAGCTAAAGACACTCTCTTTTGTACTTTCTGCAGTAATATATACGGACAGCAACTGTGGGTGAATTATAAAAAAGGTTGTGGCAGAAATCTAAATTTGCTGTACAACAGTCTTTTAGACTCACATAAATTACCCCCGAGATGCTCAGCTTCGCAAATGTTTGCTACCCGCATTGTCCCGAGCTTCCCGGAGGTAACAAGACGTGTTGAACACAGTCTAATGCAAATAATTAAAAAAATCAACCAACCCGATCATCCAAGCTATCCATGAGTCCTGCCATTTATCCTCTAAGCCAGTGGTTCCCAACGTGGGCGCCACCGCTCCCATTGGGCGTTTGATAATCTTAGGGGGGGTGCTAGGAAACTAAAATTGTTACCTTCTATGAATAAATCACTTAGCACTTATCCTGTTATATTATTATCTTTTGAAGGGGCACTAGCAACTATTGATGAACATAAGGGGGTGTTGGCCTAAAAAAGGTTGGGAATCACTGCTCTAAGCTATGGACCTCTTGGTACGAAAAAGTCTGTTTGTAGCTCCACTTCACTTCGACATTACCGTATTATTTCTATTCAATTGTATATATTTCTATCCTTAGTATATGAACTGTCATTGTATTAATAATATTTGTCATATGGACTATAGTCTGCCAATAAACCTTTCATTTTCATTTTCATTTTCAATAATAATAATGAGTTTGTGTTGTATTCTTGTTACTTCAATATTATTTTAAATAAATTCAGATTCGCCTAAATGTAAATTTAAGAATCCTTTTACCACGAAATCATTTTTTAAATTTTTTATTAAGTCAACTGTATGTTTCTCCAAACACACACACACACACACACACACACACATAGACAAGCGTATATGGTATAAGATGATAGCTTCTCATAGGTTTAACCATGTATACCAAACTATACGAGTATATATATATATATATATATATATATATATAGCTGGAAACAGCGTTGAACTGAGTACAGATACTGTTTGGATGCCATCTCTGTTAAAACAAATGTCACCTCGTAAATAAGATTTATTTCATTCCAGGAAGAGACAAGTTCAGAGTGTGTTTTCCTCACAACAATATTTATGGCCCTAGTAGCAACTGAAGCGCACTTTGAACAGAGCTTCGTTCTAAACAGTGTTCCGTTCAGTGTTCCCCCAAAAAAAATTGTTCTCGAATTTTTTGGGTAATAATAATAATTCCTGAAACCTGATGATGTATCTTGAGAGAAGCGTCGCGTCTTTAAAAATCTTTTTATAAATTATTTTATAGCTTAAAATTTTAGACGAGCGATGAACAATTTTAGGTGCTCATAAATCTCATAAATATGTAAATGGCGTTAGACAAAGCGATAAATTTTTTCTGAGCGTTGAAAAATCCACTGAGTTTAAATAAGAAAATACGATGTTAATTTTGTTAACGAATAATGTATATGCTCCGGTTAACGCTTATTCATTAAATATTGTTTTTAATTAGAAAAGATTTTGTTTAGTTGTTTATTTAGGTATAAACTAATCCTTTTTGCATTTATTCAGTTTTGAGATGTGTTGCAGAATTCCATTTGTACTGTGTTTAATAGTGTTTAATAGTATTTAATAGTGTTTAATAGTGTTTAATAGTGTTTAATAGTTCATGAAAATTTATATACCGGTCATCTATTACTTGGAATCGACTTCACATTTAGTGGACAAGTTATTTGGGGTTAGATTAAGTTGGATTAAATTACAGGTTAGGTTAGGTTAATTTATTGGAGCGTCGGCGGAATGACTCCGTTGAAGAAATGGGTATAGGTCCAGCGAGTACAGGCCACCAATTCTATGGGACTTGGCTATGGGTAACCTGCTACGACCGATAAACCTTTCATCGATAGAAAATTTCTTCAGCACTTTCATAACCTAGCATTATCTAACCTAACCTAACTTAAAAAAAACCTTGTAGATAGAATACCTTGTCAACGAAATGTCGCGCTACTGAGCTACAGCAGCAGCTTCCAAAGCTGCTGTCCCTTTCGTCTTTCTCTTAAAAGTAAACAAAACAGACGTACGAACGCACAACCTCTCCTTATTGGCCTAGGCTAGGGACCTAAAACAATCATAACGCTCCTTCGTTTTGTATAATCTTTTGTTTACGAAGTGAAATATGGCACACAGCTGATTTGCATTCTATTGGGAAATGATTTTGGTTACGGTAGCAGGTATAGCAGGGGATAGAAACTCAATAGTGTGTGTGTGTGTGCGTGTGTGTATTTCAGATTTGCAAACATCATAACTTCACTCCATAAGATAACAACACATGCAAACTTAGTAGCTTGTATGACATCATTTCAAATGTGTTTCAAAAGTCTGATGACAGAGTCAGGTCAAATTCAGTTCCAAGTTTTGGATAAAATACATCGACAAATCATTCATAATATATTCATTAAGAAATAGAATCTTTATACCTACGTATCACTGACAGTGTTCGTAAATTTTTACAAAGAAAATATCATACACAATTTGAAGGAATATTTACGAAGAACTTGCATCAATATTATATTACAGTATATATGTGTGTGTGTGTGTGTGTGTGTGTGGAACCAGGAAGAAGTCACAGAATATTGTAGGAGATTGTGTAATTCCGGGCAAACAAGTATCAGATACTACAAAAGGGATATAACGAATTCCTTACGATAAATTCCAACAGTGATCAGTTGCTGAAAGAGTGGCGAGAAACGAAATACGGCGCGCAAGTTATTAATTTATAAATTACAGTAAATATTCGAATGAAGTATAGCAAAATGTGTATATATATTAAATACACTAAATGTCATATGATTATGACCACAACTGCAAATTCATTGGGTTTTTTGTTGTTGTTGTTGTTGTTGATATGGTCAACTGCATGATTCTATCTCCGTACTAACAACCAGAGAAAGGGGGTTCTATTATTTATAGAGAGGACGTACAACACTACGAATCGCTGTTTCCCATCCAACTATTATCCAGACCACTGTTGCTCAACTTCACTGATCCTACGAGAAGCGGTGTTGCGACATGGTCACGAGGTAGCCCATAAATTCACCGCAAATTTTAAAATATTTAACACTTACTTAATTTAAAAGTTTAAACTATAAAATGAAATATTCCGTCAGATTCAGATCCACAATGGATGTAACAATGCCTAAAAAGTGCCAAAACGAAAAGGAAAATGAACTAAAATTAGTGGGTCACTAAAATCTTTTCAAAAAATAAGACCTTTTAGGAAACTTAACACTATTTACAAAGGGTACGTGGTAACTGTTATTTATAAAAGTGTAACATACTCGTATACCATTGGAATACTTAAACAGGAGTTTAAAATCTATCTTACAAGATTTAAGCTGTTTATGTTATGAATGTATTATCTGTCACTACACCATCGTTGCGGAATCAGAGACAAGCGAAAGTACACATAAGGAAATATAAATACGTTCTATCTTATGGAATAGAGATTCCCAACCTGTGCTACGCGGAGCTATTTTAGGTGGTACGCAAGAGGGTTATAATATGCAGCTTCTTAGTTGATAATCACTTTAATGATAATGTATTTAAAAAATAATATAAGTTGTAGGTGAATAACTTGCAACCTTTCCGACTGTGGTACTTAGAAAAGCACGGTGGTACGTCGACCTAAAAAGGTTGGGAACCCCTGATGTAACATATTATTTGTTATGCTTTACTTTAATAATTTAAATACTGTACACAGGAAAAGCTACTTGTTTGCTATAATTGAAGGATTTAACAACCACTCTAACAGGTTAATTTAACTGTTTTATTAGTTTGTTATAAGAAAAATCACCGCTAAGCTCAATTCGGTTCAATGAGCATGTACTGATATCCCAGAAAGTCCTTTCCTCACATTCAGCAGAAGTGAACGAGGTTGTGAAGTCCAAACATGTGGGCAGAAACCCGCATGGAAGATACAGACTTCTAGATGATTCCTCTGAAACCTCGGGAAATTTCCACGTCACAAGAGCACGGCGAAACAAGTGTGAGTCCAATTCAGGTTGCTCTCATTTCGCTCAAATCGCTCTCCGATTTTTGTTGCAGAAACTCCGCTCCACTCTGCCTCACTCGACTGCGATCCCTGAACTCGCTCGACCTCCTTCGTTCGACTTCCCCTTCACTCAACATCCGTCCACTTGACCTTCGATTCTCACTTCTCGTTTAACAAGAATTTCATCACTGTTGCAAGCCTGCAGCCACTTCATCCGTCGTGCAACCTTTTCAACCGACGTCCACTGTTTCACTCGCCGCTATAATCACCTTCAAATCCACGACACCGACACCGAAGCGCTCGTATATCATTCTTTTGCATATTACCCTTTATTATTGTTGTACCTAATTTGTTATGTTATTCTGTTAACAGAAAGTTAAATTGCACTTTCCATAATCTTGCACCCTGGAATATAAACCATTTGTATTGGTTGTCGTAATAGTTAATAGTTAATCGTTGTATTAACCAAGTATTTATTTTTTGTGTAGTATATTCATACATTTAGTAAAATTTTAGCGTTCTGCAAGTAATTGCCTAATACAAAAAGGTACATTTGATCCCAGTGCAATTTCCGTTCATCCCGAATAGCCGTCCGCATGACTGGGCAGGCAAAGCATTTTCCGCGTCCGGCGATCTTTGATGAGTATTTGCTCTCAGTTGAATTGCGCTGAGCGGCGCTCGCATTAGCGAATTGTTTGCTTGGCGAGTCGGCGCGTCGTCGTCACTTGTAGCGCACAAGTAATTATTGTTTCTATCTCGATACTGCTTTATAAAGGACTTTGCTTTCATTATTCCTTCTAATAAATGGATAATTACCTTCACTCTGTATAGGCGCACCTGTTTGAAGTTTACGGTTACATTTCATACCGGTTATGTGTCTGACAGCGTTGGTGTCATACTTGATGAAACTTGGTGATATTTAATGAAAATACTTATACTCTTTGAAAGTATTTGTGTATATACTTAGTTGGGCTATGTCGTGACCGCGTTACAACACCGATTCCCATTAGTTCAGCGGGGTTAAGCGACAATGAGTTTCTTCACAAGTTGTATGGGTGATTGTCCTCCGCGTTCGGATGATGCAATGACCTTTACATAGTTCGGACCCATGAAAAGCTGTAGTTCCTCTCTTTCACATGACCTTCCGCCGTTACGAAGGAGGTTAAACAACCCCGAACAATATTATACTCGGCTCCTCCTCCCGCATACCTTTCCGCAGACATAGAGCAAAACAATGAATTCTCTCAGCTATTTTTCTACTGAAGATTTAAGGGCAAATCTCATTATACTCTTTCTTGTATGACTGGAAAAAACTAGGTAATTTTTTCTGTCAGACAAAATAAGAACCAGGCTATTTCTCGCAAAATGGACTCCAATAATTGTTTTCTTTTAGACGTTTGGGCTATTTATTAACCTATAATATGCATTTCCAATATGCATTTTTCCTTTGCAGAGTGAGCGTGACCTAGTTCGTTAGTGCATAAATGAATACTATAATTATATAATTACAAAATAAATAGGATGGAATTCCTATAAAAATATTTCTTCAAACTTTCTGAATGAAAAATCGAAAAGAGAGGCTTGAATTATATATATTTTTATGGATAAACTATTTCCTTACTATATCCTGCTTTCGGCTCATATATTATTTTATATTCTTGTATAGGAACATAGAGTAGTATGTGTTTCATATAATTTCCTTTATACGATTCAGAACCACTGTACGTGTATTATTAAATTTGATACTGCGACAAAAACGTGGTTAATCATTTCCCGACACTGAAAATTTTTTAGCGAAATGCATTCATTCCGATATACCAATAAAAAATCATTAAGATTCTATTTGATTTAAAGAATTTGGTAATGAGTGTGACGAAACAAACCACCTAAAACACATTCTCAACATTCTTCGCAAGTTAAAATCTATGAAGAAAGTTTCTTCACTCGATATTTGAAAATAAAAAAATATAATCTCCATCAATTTCAATACCTATTTTTTTTTTTTGGGATATTCTTTCACTGGTTTCACTGTTGATTTATATCCAAAAAAGGTTAAAAAACAAAACACTGCAGGATATAAATATGTTTGAAGAAACATTCGCGGCTATAACTTCATTTGTTATTAACTTATTGAAGAAATTATTATAATTCAATCCACTTGAAAAAGTTAATGAAATTTTAGTGTTTTTTTTTTTTATTTTCACTTTGAGGAAATTTGTACGAAAACAACGAAATGAAGCATGTAGATTCATACCAAACGTGAACATTCAATATAAACGCAACTTTACAGTATTCTGATACAGAATTATTATGCAAATATTTATAATGTTTTTCGAGCCACATGTAAATTACAACACATATTATAATTGGCAGAAAACCATTCGGAGTAACTATTACTTTAACTGAAATGAATATTATCAGCATCCAAAATTGGAAACAAAGGATTCAAGGAAGTACTGTATAGGATTTTATATATATATATATATATATATATATATATATATATGGTGTATGATAAGTGGCTTCCTATTTTAAAATTCGTATAACTTCACTATTTCTTACTCATTTTTAATGAAATAAACTGTAAATTATTCAGTATTTATTGATGTTTTCATTCACAAACATTCACACGCACTTTACACTTCCACATATGCTCCTGCATTATCACAACATTTCCTTAGACGAACAAGTATGTTGTCCACTGTTGCTCGTAACATGCGTTCAAGAACATTGTTGAGAACATGGTTAATTTTTTGCCCAGTTCATCAAGATCTTTAGGTTTGTGACGATAAACTACTTTTCTAGCCCAACCCCACAGAAAGAAGTCACAAGGTGTTAGGTCTGGGCTGCAGGCAGGCCATTCATGCGCACCACGTCTTCCAATCCCTCGTCCTGGAAATTTGTCATGCAGCCATGGCCGCACATCGTTAGAAAAATGAGGAGGTGCTCAATAAAACCTCAATAAATACTAAATAATTTACAGTTTGTTTCATTAAAATTGATTAAGACCTAAGGAAGTTAAACGAATTTTAAAATAGGGAATTACTTATCATAAACCCTGTATATACTACTGTAGTAGTGTATATACTTATAGGAGGAAGCCAGGATCATTTTCGCTCAAAATTAAATTAGATTAGTGGTTAGCATCGCTGACTACGAATCCATCGGTCCCGGGTTCGATTCTTGAAGATGGCAGGCGGCGCGCAGCTAACTGAGCTGTTCATTCTTCCACACAATCAAAATTAATTGGTAGATAAATGGGTAAGCTGGTAGCCTAGTGGTTAAGACGCTTGGCTGCTAATCGGGAGGTCGTGAGATCAAGTCCGGGCAAGGAGTTTGTAATTTATGACCACCCGTGGTGGGTCGTGATTCGAATTCCACGTTAAGCTGTAGGTCTGAGGTGGAACAACAAGCTTGACCTTCGTCAAAATGAAAAATTCGGGCGGAAGCGAAACCAAAGTTACTCAAGGTATATGGAAATAGATGCACGAGCACGAGCACTTTTGGAATATATAAAATATCCCCCACCAGGATTTGAACCCGCGGCCTATAACTCGGAGTCGTGTGCATTGACCACTAGGCTACAACAGGATAAAAGTTAACACAACCTGTCTTATAATTCCTCACTCGAGGGAAACACTAGCGCTTTCACGCCCAGAAGTGTTTTTACGTGCCAACCTTCTGCACTCCAACCAATGGACAACATTTAATTCAAATCCATCTCGATAACACATGGGGAGAAACGCGTGAGCACGCGCAAGAGTGCAGGCCCGCAGGGGGTTAAGAGTAAAATCATTTCTGATGGGTGTGATATCGCCAATGTTTCCCTCCGGTGATGCAATATGTAACAAGTTGTGTTAATTTTTATCCTGTTGTAACCTCGTGGTGAGCGCCAATGACTCAAAGTTAGAGGTCCCCAGTTCGATATAAAGGGTGTCTATAAATTATCTTTACAAATTCAATTCAAATTTAATTAAATTTGTAAACCTAATTTATGAACACTGTACATATATATATAGGGTGAACCAAATGTAGGTGGACAGTAAATGATAACGTTTATTTTGAGAATACATATTTAATTTTTTTGTATACTATAATACAAAATAAAATTTAAATAAATTTAGTTATAATATTTAATATAATATAACACAAACACCATAGTTATAATGAACACCATAGTTATAATATAATATAACACAAACCGTATTCAACCTACTGTCCACCTACTTTTGGTTCACCGTGTATATATATATATATATATATATATATATATATATATATATATATAACACTAAGAAATAAATCGTTCGAATGATCAAAATCTGATCTACGAATAAAGGACAATGAACCGATATAGCTCTATGTGTAGATGTTATCGTCAGCGCTGTGTAACTCTATGGAATGTAGACTGCAGCTTTCACGACAGACGACAATTCCTGAGGGCAATGAATCGAGAGAAAATTGAATCATTTCTATTCAGTAGAGTTTGATAAGAGAATTTGCATTTTAATTCAAAAACTCGTAATAGTCTGATTCAGAGCTGACTTTGTGTTATTGTGGGTTTTTTCTTTAGTACGACCACAAAGCTTCAATATTGTTATTTCAAGTATTATGTTAACTTATGATTTTTAGGGGGGGCGGGTAGTGGGTAGGGGTAGGGGAGAAATGGAAAGATGGTTGGTCGGATTTTCAAATGAAATTGGAGCATTTGTCATAATTTAGCTAAAATATAACGTGTCGTCAGCCATGCGTTAAAGGTAAAATTGCTAAGTGTTTTATAATAATGGCAGGTATAGATATTCATCTTATATAAATAAAAATGTTTTAAAATTTACTTCGTTCACTATCAGACCTTTTTATCCTATGCAAATAATAAATCATTATAAATCGTAAGGCACTTAAACAAGGGAAAAGTTTAAAAAGTTAAAAAAAAACCTAAAGCAAACGGTGTTTTTTTTTTTATTATTCCATTAAGAAAAGTAAAAAGTGAGAGCAAAGAACGATATATACATCATCATCCCTTCCATTAAGCTTCTATTTGTCCATTACTACTCCAAATTTGACCCAAGTGTCCTCTTACCCCTTACAGGATCCTCTCGACTTCTTTCTCCTATTCGAAGCATGTAATAAGGTTCAAATTCGTACTCAAAGAGTCTCAGGTATAAATCGGAAGAGAAAATTCTCCCTTTGAAAGCTTTCTTCAGAACTTGAGAGATCTCCTTCTTCTCTTCGTTGAGTTTTGCTTGCTTTCCAATTTTCAAAATGACTGCGATCCCAATTAATTAAAATGTGGAGTTCGTTTTTTGTAGAGTTTTCAACTACAGAGTTAAGTTTGAAAGCATTTTTTTTGAGGGCTGAGCATGGTGGTGGTGGTGGTGGGGGGGGGGGGGGGGGCATATAAACTCAGTGACTTTTCTTTAGAAAAGGAGTGTATATACTCATAAAAAGGAAGACGGGATTATTACGAATTACTCAGTGTGTGAAATTTTGAGTTTGGGGTTACTTAAAGAAACACGAAAACTTAAAAAGGAAAAGTCATATAATAAACTGTTAATTTCCGTTATAGTTCGTTTCAAATCTATCTATCTCACTGTTTACTGCACTGTCTGTCTATTATCCGTCATTTAATACGTTATCCTGAATACATACTCAACATCCACGGAAACTGATAGAGCGAGTTTATTTAATTCTGCCCTAAGGCAACTTTATAATGATGTTAAACTATGAATGTTTAAAGATGAGGTATTTGAAAGATACAACCTAGTTTTAAGGTTGAAATTCACAGCAATTTCTTATTACACTCATTCTATCGTATGTTTGAGTACCGTTCACACATTTACAGGAAAAAAATTCGGCTAAGAAAGAAAATCTACGCAAAAACTAAACATTTCAAAATTCAACAAAAATTCATGATTGGTTAATTAATTCACAATATAATTTCATACCATTTGCCAGAAATAATTTCCTTTCTTTATGACTGGGTATCGAATACATGGTCACGATAACTAGTCTCGTTTTCAGTGATCAGACTCACTTTTTCCAACCAATAATGAATTTTTGCAGGATTTTGAAATGTTCATTAATGTTACCATTGAGTTTGACTTCTTCAGCGAAGTTGTGTCCGCAAATGTACCTCTTTCTCGAGGGAGAGCTTGAATTTACTTAAAACTATATAATCTCAAAATTAAAGCAGGACCTCGACCTTCTCCAGTTCAAAAGTTTTCATTTGCAAAATTTCAAACTTAAGTTCTGTTTTTTTCTGAAAGTTTTTCTCCTTTTTAAATATTTTAATATTTTACGTGTTCAAATTTTTTGCATTTAAATAATTAAATAATAATTGGGAAATGTATTTGATTTTAAATGAGATTTTAGAACTAGAGAGAGAGAGAGAGATAGAGAGAGAGAGAGAGAGAGAGAGAGAGAGAGAGAGAGAAAACTTTTTCGCTCAAAACTGAAAATTTAATTAAAAACGCAATTAAACACTTTTAAAAAAAAAAACGAACCAAAACAGAAATATCGAAATTATGATGAAATCTAAAAAAAAAAAAAAAAAAAAAAAAAAAATCCTGTCACAAAATTTTACTCATTTATTTATTTATTTATTTGATAAAATAAGAAAAAATGGACTTAAACTTAAAAAATAAGTAAATAAAAACTACAAGAATCCCTCTTTTAAAATAATAGAAAAAGAGACTAAATTTTCAGTCAAAATAATAATAATAATAATAATAATAATAATAATAAAAAAAGATGGCTGAAAAGGTTCTCTGCTTTCATTCAAAAGAAGAGGAGGAAGGAACTTCATACACATTTAATGCAGGTGAAGCCTCAGGCTTCGCGCGATGCGAGATCCCGTTCTAAGCTATTCTTCGCCTCTCTCCCTCTTCATTATTCCCAGCAGCGAGCGATAAATAATAGACTCACTTTTTAAAACCCTTTAATAATATGAATTTTATATTATATATATATATATATACACTGTATATCATACCTTTTGTGTGTGTGTGGTGTGTGTGTGTGTGTGTATCTCTCGTCATACAATTCGTTTGATTTACCGAAATCAAATAACGGGTAACTCATGTCCCAAGTTATTTGAATTTTTAATTAAAGTCATTCCATTTTGATTGAAACAGTCTGCACTGCCCGTTTGAACTCAACCATACACATTTTATACAGGAACAAAAAACAAATACGTGTCGAAATTAGCAAATAAACAAGTGAATATAATCAATATAGTTAATATAATTTGTCTATTTATTGCTTTATCAAAAGAAAATGACAAATTATTTCGAGGTCTAAAACGTATCTTTCGGATACACCGTCGAAAAGATAGTAAAGTACTCGACAGCTTTTTTCAGTCACTCATTAATGAATCATTTCCAACGAAATGAGTATTCGAGCGAAGCCTTATTCTTCTCTGAGAGCAGGATTTGTTCACTTGGGTAGATATTTTTTTTTTTTTTTTTGTAAAAGTCTCGTTAAAGATAGAGTGAAACCACACCTCTAGTTTAGAAAAAAAAGATACTTAAGGAGATCATATGCCATAATACCTCTCCGACGAAGGTTCCTCGATTGACGTCATCTTTTAAGACGAAGAGAGAAATATAATAATAAGGTTCGAGGTTCTTCTCTACTCAAAATACAACCTTTTAATTTATTATTCTTTTTTGAGGGTGTGTTCTAGAAGGGGAAGTTTTTCTTTCTTTTGGGTATCAAAGCTTCTTCTTGTCAGATGATATAATGACTTCTTTCAATGATCCGTAACTTCTTTAAATAGAAGAAATGGTCCTCAAACTTCTTTTTGAGAGATTTCAGATAATAGAAGATAATATTTCTATGCATAGAAGGTTGCGGGAAGTCCTTGTTTTTGGGTACCTCCTTCGTAATGGTAAAGGATCATGTACTGAACAGGACCTACAGCTTTTTGTGGAATCAAACTACGGGTCGCTACATCATTTGAAGGTAGAGAACGACGGTCACTCATTCAATACTGAAAAGTTCAGACCTAACGTCGCTTAACTTCGCTGATTTAACGGGAAGCGGTGTTGTGACGTGGCGATGATTGTAGACCGCGAAGTGAAGGGGTGGGGAAGGAGGAGACATAATACATCACTCATAAAATTCATGAAGAAGTAAATAATAATAATGCGTGATGTAAATAATTGTACTTCGTTCACTAAAAATCAAAGATGATTAAAATTAGGCCAAAGTTGGTCATTTGACCAAGTTCAACCTGGTTAGATTACTATTAACTGAACCTGGTGAGCAATATATATATACACATACATATATATATATATATTATTATATAGATATATATATATATATATCTATATATATATAGGGATGAATTTCACAATAAAACACGTGAAATGAATGAATGCTGCAAACCCACAAGGAAAAAGAAAAACGATTCCAAGGCCTTTTGTGTATTCCCTGACGAGGTGTAGCTTTGAATACACGAAAGGCCTTGGAATCGTTTTTCTTTTTCCTTGTGGATTTGCAGCATATATATATATATATATATATATATATATATATATATATATATATATATATATATATATATATCACACTGTATATATCTTCTATTGACTGGTTGCGAGGAAAGCTCAATTAATAATAAAGAGGAACGCCAGAGAGACAAAGAACATCCTTCAATCTTTAATTATTACCGACATTTTGGAATACACATATTCCATCATCAGGGTCTCAAACAAATATAAAATTAGGTTACAGTTTAAATATTAAAATTAATATGATTTCAATTACAGGACTAAGGGGACCGAGAATACAGGCGTTCGAATGAATAAATAAGGAAATACCTTAATTGAAACTGAGTAAATCAATCAACTATTCATCAAAATTCGGTTTTGAGTTTGTAAATAAATAAAGATTTCATAATTTTAAGTTTGAGGTCGGAACTACTGATATCTATTCGTCTCCCTCTCTCTCTCTCTCTCTCTCTCCTCTCTCTCTCTCTCTCTCTCTCTCTCTCTCTCTCTCTCTCTCTCTCTCTCTCTCTCTCTCTCTCGTCCCCATTCTTCTACCTTCTCGTTTCTCATGTCCCCTTTTCCTATTCTTTGGGAACCACTTGTATGTTACTCTATTATACAGTTGTCCAGTTCTGGTTGAAATGGCTGCCTCAGCCATTGTTAAACCTTTAAGGCCGGAAGTTTTTGTAGGGTTTAAGTTATGAATGAGTGTTTTTGAAAAGCTACCAATTTGTACCAGTCGTCCTAAAGGGGTTAAGCATCATTGTATGAATATGAAATGCATATTTATACAATTGGGTTAGTACGGCACTTTTCTTGAACGAGTGACATGGTTTTAATCTCTACTTTGACACGACATTGTAGAAGAAATTTGACCATAAAGGCAGCAGCAAAAAGAAGTTTACGTAATCAGTGTATTTGCCCCACCCGATGATCATTTAGTATTAAAGTTAATGAGTAAATATCATATAAAATGCTTAATCAGTGGTGCTGATTTTAACCAACTTACTAAGAAAACCTTGTTCAAAGAGTGGTTATAGCATGGTTTACTGACTATTTAAAAAAGTTGATAGCCAATAAAGATGGTTGACTCACATTCGTAGTTTAAAGTGGTTCATTGAAGCGTCGTTAGTCTAAAAGTTGGTTGAAAGCAGCAACAGCAAAACCAATTTTAATTAGTTGATCGAATTAACAACTTTCATTTTACTGTTTCATTAACCCTTCATAATTATGATGACCATATATATTATTATTTTTAAATTTAATAATATATATATATATATATATATATATATATATTATATATATATATATGCGTATGTTACATGTTTACTGTTAATAAATGAATTCATGAAGGGCCCCCATGCGAAGCCGGCTCCAAATCAATCAAAATAAACCTCTAAATTTAGAACTTATAACTTCTTTTTTGAGGGTGCTTTCTAGGGGGAAGCTTTTCCTTATTTTGGGTATTAAAGCTTCTTCTTGTCTGATGATATAATAACGTCTTTTAATGAAAACAACTTCTTTAGATAGAAGAATGGTCTTCAAACCTTCTTTTACGAGTGATTTGAGACAAGAGAAGTTAATATTTCTACGTATAGAAAGGTTGTAAGAAGTCTTCGTTTCCATAAAGTTAAATTGGTGCTACTGTAGTATGCGGTCTACCTACGATTGGTTAGGTTTAATCATGATATTTTCGTTAAAACTAACGAAATATGATGACTAAACCTAACCAATCGTCAAGGGCGATTGACATGGGATGTAACACAATTAGTAAACAAGATAAGAAGCTATAATTAAAAGGTAGACCGCCGAATCGTAGGTAGACCGCATACTACAGTAGCACCGTTAAATTAACTACCACAAATTTCTTCTTTCCCAAAAAAACGCTATTTGCCTTTTAACATTTATTAACAACTTCATCAGAAGTATGAAATTCTTTGTTAGAATTTACTATAATGTAAATAATTATAAATTTGAAACTATAACATATATGCACCATTAATATGCATTAATTATAACGCATCCATGTAGTCTTTATATTTATAATATATGCATTAGGCGCACATAGACTTTACATTCTCTTTTCATTTACTGCTAATGAATAATAAAATTATGTAAAAAAATAAAGCCATATCTAAAACTGAAAGGTTCATAAATATAGATCACCTGTATTCTATTACACTTCCACCAAGTTACATTATACTTTCATCAAGTTACATTACATTTTCACAAGTTACATCATTACATTTTCACCAATTACATTACATTTTCACCAATTACATTACATTTTCACCAAGTTACATTACATTTTCACCAAGTTACATTACATTTTCACCAATTAATTTTAAAACATGTAATTTCAGTAGATAAATAGCAAACTATTGTGGAAATTTTTGTTGATTTTCCTCAGCAAAACCATTATTATTAAATGAATGAATATTTTTATGTGGATTTCGTTTCATTGCAAAGATACCCTCTTTGCCCTCTCTGTTTCTGTCCTTATTTTGGTCTCTGATTTCGCGATGATGCCCATTTGCGTCGATAGTATGACTTCTGGTCGCCTCTTATCAGTCGACATTTCATGACCATGAGGCCTTACCTCCCAACCTATCAGCCCTATTATATACGGTATGGTCTGCTTTACTGAAATGACAATGTTTTAAATAAAACCCTTTAAGAGTTAGATACAAAATTTCGTGGGAGTTTATTTTTGCATGTATTTTACTATCTGGCATAGGGAATTTTCAATCACTATACGTCACGACTGATTTCAAGCCCTTTGGGAGTCATCATCCATCTCTAAAATAAGTTACATGACGATAAGCCAGTTTAACTTACCAGCGAAACTCTCTCTCTCTCTCTCTCTCTCTCTCTCTCTCTCTCTCTCTCTCTCTCTCTCTCTCTCTCTCTCTCTCTCTCTCTCTCTCTCTCTCTCTCTCTCTCTGTCTGCGGTATGGCCGCAAGGCCTTTGAGGTACTTCTTTTCCTTGTAACTCCTTGTAACTCTCTCTCTCTCTCTCTCTCTCTCTCTCTCTCTCTCTCTCTCTCTCTCTCTCTCTCTCTCTCTCTCTCTCTCTCTCTCTCTCTCTCTTATATATATATATATATATATATATATATATACGCACAAATATCCTCCAATAATTTTGACTTCAGAGTAAATCTAATCGTGTTATTCATTTTTGGGCACCAGGTTCTTTCTTTTGAAGTTAAAGTCCAATTGATTTGTTTCTATGTAGATGAACAATTTAGCCTGAAATAGCTTACTGAAGGTGATATAATTCTCATAAACTTGACGAATAAATTACATAATAAATGAAGTCTTAATCAGTAAATGCTCACTGCTCAGTGAAACAAAAAAGGATAATATTATATATATATATAATATATATATTATATATATAAAGATTGTAGAAAATGATGCCTCTTTTTTTCAGTTTTGTAAACCCTATAAAAGGCATTACTTTCGTACCGCCTCTCGTATATATATATTATATATATATATATATATATTATATATATATATATATATATATATATTATATAGATTAATTACTAGATCTAGGAGTATAAGGCCGAAGCCTCAACGAATCTTGGGCAACTACTATAGACGTATATCCTTGTAGGCAATCGCTCTGCTTCTGTCGTTAAGGAAACTGCATTTGAATTTCAATTCAATTCATCAAAGAAGTGCAAATCAGGTGTGGTGCATATCCTTGCTTTTCCGTGTGGCCAAGTTCTCGCTTTGTTTATTGCTCATAATCTTAATTGAAGGCATCTCTCTCTCTCTCTCTCTCTCTCTCTCTCTCTCTCTCTCTCTCTCTCTCTCTCTCTCTCTCTCTCTCTCTCTCTCTCTCTCTCTCTCTCTCTCTCTCTCTCTCTCTCTCTCTCTCTCTCTCTCTCTCTCTCTCTCTCTCTGTGTGTGTGTGTGTGGGTCTGTTTGTTTGTTAGACGAGTGTGTTTGACGTTCTGTACAAACACATAACACGTCACCTATTCTGACTGTACCTCTAAACACATATCAGGAAGCTTTTGAAACTTAATCGCACTGAAGAGTTTCAGCATTATTCATTCTGTCAAACGCAACACAGTAAAAGGGCTGTTCGCTTTGCTATTTAGATCAAAAGTTTCGTGTAGCCAAAATTCAGGTGTTTTTTAAGGATATTTTCTATTTTACTTAACGTAACCTTATAACAGTTTTGGAAGTGCAGTTTTCAGAAATATTATTATAATAATAATAATAATAATAATAATAATTATAATATTAATATTACTACTGCTACTAATAATAATTATTATTATTATTAAACATTATGCGTGAAAGTTTTATAAAGTTATTTATACATGGAGAACTAAAAATAAAAAAATGAGTTCCAACAATTCTTTTCGAAAGAATTTTTACAACTTGTTACGTGTAAATAAACTTTTCGATAGGGAAAAAAAAGAAAAAAAAAGTGCAACCTAAAAAATTTGTTTAAATTTGCTCACCGGAAAACACGTACATTACTTTATTTCCGTTTTCCGGGTCTTCTTCAGCACTGTTTTATATATTTATCTCTACTTTCATTTCTCTCGTATCTTTCACAGCACGAGTTCTATTAAATTTTGCTATCTTTAATCTTTAATGTCATATATTATCTTCGGTGTAGTTTATATATTATTCTTATACTGGAATATATATATAAATATATATATTATTCCTATATTGTTCTACTCTTCATTTGAATATGTTGTAAGTTGATAGCATTTTCCTTTGAATGTGTTGCGTTCATCAAACATTTTTTATTTTTTCTCTCTCTTAAGAGCCTCTTCCATCGCTGTGTTCTAGATTAAAATCTTTCATTTATCGTTTACAGATGGATGGATGGATGGTCATTTTTTTTTTTTTTTTAATCTTTTAAACAGTAACACGATAAATTTATATACTTTTATCTTGTTTTCACGCATTTTATGCTTTCACATCACGAGCTAAACCTTAAAATCGAGTGCGTGCATTTCTATTCTAACCTTCTTTGCTCATAAACATCTAAATAGTCCCTTTTTAGTCTTCTTCTCGTGTTTATCTCATTCCCGTTTTCTGCTTTATGCGCGCAAAAAACTTGCTTTTGAACTACTTGTTATGGTCTTTACGAGTCCTGTTCGGGATTTGGAGATTCTCCCTCGAGGTTTGTCAATATCGAAGAAGAGAAACATCTTTCTCATTCATTCTGGGCCAATCTTAAACAGAGAGTTTAGAGTTTTTAGCGGAAAGCCCCGTAATATCGGTGACTATATACACAGAATTATATAGAAAGTCCTTTGTTATGCGTGGCTCAGCAACAATAAACGGGAAATTGAGGATTCCATATTGAGTTTTGCCCTTAATATGAAGAAAATTTTCATAAATATGCATAAGAGCCTTATACTACCATGAAAAGGGTATGAGAATTCTATGTTAACTTTTTAGATAGAAGCGTATAACAGAGGATTTGCTCACTGTGTAAAATGGCGAGATTGGTACAGTAAGGGGATAGTTGAATATAATTTAATTAAAATACCTGTCTACAAAAATAAATACAGAATTACTTAACTTATGCGAGTAAAAAAAAACAAAAACATTTTATAAAGACTTAAAAATTATTGTAAAGTCGGTCTAAAAAGTCATATATCGCCTTTTAACCAAACAAGTTATGAGAAACGAAATTAATTCGAAATTTGTAACCTTCATCTTGAATTTTAATCCTTACGGTATGAAGCTGGTTACGCCCTTAACAAAAGTAATTTCGAATTCTGCACAGTTTTCAAAAGAATTGCGACCCATGGCACTAAATAATACGTGTTTATTGTTTGCTATATCCGTTTATCTTCTCATATTACGAAAATGCTCATGCGCCCTGAGCAAAACTGTTAAGATCAAATCTTTATGAATATTATATAGCATACGCAAACTGAGTTGAATCCAAAATATTCTTTGTCTCTGATGGAATCAAATACGAACCCTGATTCGAATCTACAAGAGACAAAATCACCTACTTCATTTTCATACTTAACTGTATCTTGATTAGAAAACGTTTTCGTTCGGTTTCTAATTGTTGTACATCCAAAAGTAGTTTACGAAAAATTTATCTTCTTATTGTTATTACGAGTAAAAAATTAAAAAATAAATTAAAAAATCTTCTTAACCTCTTAACGACCTAAGTTTTTGTAGGGTTAAGTTATGAATGCGTGTATTGGAAACGGTACATATTCGACCCAGTCGTCCAAAAGAGGTTAAATATGTATAAAACGTAAAATTACGAGTTTGAAGTACAAACTTAATTATATTCGAATTATGCGTTCTGCATTTTTTCGCATAGACGGATTTAAACGAGAATAAAGTCCACGATGATTTTTCGGCTCCTATTTTTCGGTTTCTAGTGAGGAGAGGAGACTCACTCAACACCTATACTACTACTACTACTACTACTATTACGCTGAACGACGTACCGCATGCGTGTAAGGGTTAGAGTGTGTTGTGGTGCCATTCGTTTGAAATTCAAAGTAAAGCAACAATTTCGCTACTCACTAATTAATTCATTGGCGAGGCGATATCGCCAGCTCGTTATCCAGTTTTCCAGTGCTCCCTCTTGCGGAAGGACACAAATGAGCTGGAAAGAGCGTGTCGGAGGGCAACTTAACTAATTCCGGCGTAAGTCGCACGAACAGATTAAGGAATTGGCTATAGTTCAAGTCGGTGGGAAGAGGAGAAGGTCTTGTTATGTTATGTTATGTTAAACATAGCCTAAATCCCAAATGTCTAAATACGTAGGTCTTAAATATAAAAGAAATATCATTGTTGATTGTTAAGGAAGACAGTTGCGTTTATTTCGAAACGTTGCGAGACTCGTGATAAATGTTTCATTCATTTTTAAGGCTTCATAAATCATGGTCTGCTTGCTACTTTACGTGTTTCCTGAATGCACGCATAAATTCGGTCTTTCACAAAGGAAAAGAAATGCTGAGATTTCTGAGGTGAAGGTTTGTCCGGCAACAGACGAAATTATTTCACAATTCGTCCCAAAATTATTACATTACGCAGTACAGTGTCCCACAATATATATATATATATATATATATACATATATATATATATATACTGTATATGGGTGAAACAAAACTCCTGCCCCAAAAGTATTTACTGTATAGTTATTTTGAGGCAGAACTTCTGGACCCACCCTGTATATAATATAATGTAAAAAAAGCATCAGAAAATTAGAAACTCCGGTGATAGAGGATCTTTACAAACGAACACAGACAGCATATATAGATGGTCAGAAGACAAAAATATGACATGTTTCATCTCTTAAGATACAGAAAAGATGAGGAACTGAAATGTAAAAATTACTGTACTGTGCCCCAAATGAACAGAGGCAATTCAGAGAAACACAAAGAAAAGATTTAGGACGATTTAGGACGATTTTAACGTATGCGAAATTTGAGACACAAAACAAGATAGCAATAAACGAAAAAAAAAGAATAACTGGACAGATACTGAGAACCTTTAACTCATTAAAGGCCAGAACTATTTTTTTTTTATTTCTTGATATTTCTTGATATTTTTAGCCTCAGAGACTTTAGATAAACATGAAATAGCTATCTGATAAAGGTATCTAAAAAATTTAAATTAAAATATAAAAATTAAGACTTTAAACTTAAAAATTTTACTTTCAAAATTTATTATATTGTTAAAATGTGTTCCCAAATAGGACAATGGTGGTTAAGAGTTAAACGAAGAGACAAGAATGTAATGCTCCCGTTGCTGAAAACACCAAAACTGGAATATTGCTCAGAATTAATGTCCCATATTAAAAAGAGAGGAAATTAGTATATTAGAAGAAATTCAAACACTTCACAGCCAATATCAATGGCTGCAAAGAACTAAATTACTGGGAAAAATTACGTAAATTAAATCTATATTCTTTGGAAAGAAAAGGAGAGGTATACCATAATTTACATATGATAAATAATAGAGAAACTAGTTCCCGATCTCAAACGGAATCCTATAACTATCCAAATGACATAGGAAACTATAAAAAGCAAGATGTGTACTGTTCCCAAACTAAAGGCTAGACAAGGAGTCTCCTCAATCCTGAAGGAAAATAGATTTGCTGAGAGGAACAAGACTATTTTAACCAGTTGCTTAAAGAACTTCGTAACACGGATGGGGTTGATGTGGAAGTCTTCAAACAATCTTCAATTATCTTCTGGACAATCCCAGGAGAGCCGGGTATGCCTGGCTATTTGAGAAGGAGAGCTCGAGAAAGCATCTCTCTTATTCACCAAGCCAATTCTAGAGGTGGGGCCACGAGCCTGATCTTCGCGTAATGAGAGATCGGCGCGCGGAACTATACTACAAGGTTACAAGGCAGACAAGAAAGAGGAACCAAGGAATATAGTTCCTTATACAGGGTGTCTCAAAAGTCGCGCACCATAGGCTAATATAACTTCATTTTATATTTTTATATAGCCTATGGTGCGCGACTTCTGGGACACCCTGTATATTTCCAAACTTAATCAGAAATACGGAAGACCTTTGAAGTTTGTTTCCTTTGTTAAGTGTGGGTGTATTAATGAATCAACTTGCTGATTACTTCCAACAAGAAAATACAAAGACTTTTACAGACTTTCAGATTCCTACCAAGTATTTATTTTTCTCCCTCTGAACCGTAAACATTCCTTCATCCTGTAATAACAACAGTAAAATAAAGGACTTTTGCTTTAGTTTTAGATAATTTTTACTTTTACGAGGCAGTGTTTCGTGAAACAGACGCAATAGGTTGTACGTTCTTAGTCTTAATAATGGTATAAAAGCACCCAAAAAAGACACACACACACACACATATATACAATACTTTTTGTTAATTAAATAGGACTATTAAACTCAACATTGGCTTCAAATTTAGGTACGTGACAGGACGATAATTACAAACTCGTAAAAAAGATGGTCAACGTATATTAACGTTATTGAATTCAGACTATCTTGGTACGCATACAAAAGTCTCTGAAAGAGAAATGCCAAAATTCTTTATATCGAGTTAATTACGAAATAATTATTTATTTATTTTTAAAAAGTAGAATTTCTCCGTATAAAAAAGTTTTGAACAAAATTTAGCTTCCATCATGAGATAATCGTCTACAAAATGGACGAATCTGAAGGAGGATAATTTTGAACTGAAGGAAATATGAACGTTAATGTTATGATTTCCTTAAGGAAAACTATTTGGTTGAAACACCCAAATTATGTGACAACCATCCAAATGGTTAATTCACCAACTTAAGTTTCCTAACAGAAAAATAAAGGCATGTTTCAGCAATAACTACATGGGTAAATTAGTCATCTTGGTTGTTTCAACTAATTTTCTTTTTTTCTGTGCATACATCAGAAAATTATATTTTATGACGAATTTTAATATTCATAATATGCACGTCAAGCTAATACAGTGTGTGTGTGTGTGTGTGTGTGTGTGTGTGTGTGTGTGTGTGTGTGTGTGTATATATATATACACACACACAAACTTAGAATGGTCCCCTGAGAAACTTATATGTTAAACACAGACCGTGCATGGAACAAGGAACTCTTCTGGGAAATTACATCCACTATAGTTCGAATAAGTAATGGTACATGACAAATATTTTAGTTTTTTCTTTTTCATGATGGAAAGCCCAACGTGGGCACCGGGTTACTCGCAAAGAGGCCCCAAAATATGGCTTCCCTCACCAGCTATCTACAAAGCAGATAGGATCCAGCTTTGGGACAGGGACCCTAGATCCTGTCCCAAAGCTGGATCCTATCTGCTTTGCAGATAGCTGGTGAGGGAAGCTATATTTTGGGGCCTCTTTGTGAGTAACCCGGTGCGCACGTTGGGCTTTCCATCATGAAAAAGAAAAAAAACTATAGTATTTGTCATATATCATTACTTATTCGAACTATAGTGGATGTAATTTCTCAGAAGAGTTCCTTGTTCCATGCACGGTCTGTGTTTAACATATATATATATATATATATATATTATATATATATTATATATATATATATATTCCATCTACTCTAGTATATATTTATTGGTTCAGTGGTAGATTATCGGACTCGCAAACCGTGAGGGTCCCTGGATCGAATCCCGCGTAACCCCAGAATTTCTAGACAAAATTCTTAAACCAAATTGTGTTTGTCAATCAACAGTACATATGGCTACATGGTCGAATCGGAGGGGTAAGGATTCGGAGGTTCCATGCAGTTTTCTTCTTAAAAAATAAATAATTGGCTGAAAAGGCTTATTTGCAGATAGCCTAGAAGAACGAAGAGTTTGTGCGTTGGCACTCAATATCTGCTACAGAAAAATAAAGCTATATTAGCTATATTAGCTATATTAGCCTTTATCCTGATTAAAAATCTAAAATTTTAATTAAAATGAATAAAGTACGGAATCTAAACGCAGAGAAAACTTTAACTACTCATTAACCATCAAATTTTAAGTTAAATATAGAAGCTGAGTGACTGTGGAAATAAAAATACGTCATTTATAAACAAACAAATGAATAGCAACACATCTTTCAGAGAGAGAGAGAGAGAGAGAGAGAGAGAGAATATATATATATGGGATGAATTTCACAATTAAACACGTGAAATGAATGAATGCTGGGTTTGCAGCATATATATAGGTACAGGGTGTCCAAGAATTATCTGTACAATTTCATCTTTTAATAAAATTCTTGATAACACACGTAAAATTCTTAAACAAGATTATTTAGAATCTGTATTTTCAAAAGTTTCTTTTATTAAAGTAACGTTGTTACAAACATTCGATATGTGCACCATTAGTGATTCGCAAAACATCCAATCGATACTCCAAATGTTGCCATGTACGCTGCAGCATATCCACATCAATTCGCTCAATAGCAGCTGTGATTCTTGCTTTTAAATCATCAATGTCTGTCATCCGCGTACATTTCTAAAAACTTGTCAAAACGTGGTATCAGAAAAAACTTAATGAGATTCTCTGTAAAATGGAACAAACTGGAATTTCTACACTTCATGGTTGACTTTTAATAACAGCCAAAAATTGTACAGATAATTCTCGGACACCCGGTATATTCATTTCATATACTGTATATATAAATATATTCATTTCTTAAACTTATCTTACATAGTAACGCAGCATTGTATATATATATATATTATATATATATATTATTATATATATATATATATATACATATATATACACACACACGAGGTAATTCAATACGTATCCGCACTTTTTCTTTTCACAATTTTATTTTCACATCTGATAGATTATAAACACATCACTTCTCAAGAACTTAAATTTGAAGTTCTCGACCATCCAGCCTACAGTCCAGACCTAGCACCTTCGGATTTTTACCTGTTTGGACCACTAAAAGACGCTTTGAGAGGTCAGCTATTCCAAGGCGATGATGACCTGAAGGAGGCGGTGCATGACTGGCTACGCACACACCCAAAAACATCCTTTTGTGATGGCATTAGGAAGCTTGTAGATCGCTGGACTGTGTATTGAGAAACAGGGAGACTATGTTGAGAAGTGATGTGTTTATAATCTATCAGATGTGAAAATAAAATTGTGAAAATAAAAAGTGCGGATACTTATTAAATTACTCTCGTGTGTATATATATTAGGGTGTCTCTTATTTTCGAAGTGTTGATGTTTTTAGGTTGCGCCCCCTCAACCAGTTCCACTGGTTGAAACAACTTCACATATAAAGAAATGTTTGGATTGAACAATATTTAGAGGTCGCCCCCGCTTATTAAAGTTCATAAAATATAGCTATTATTTATGCAATTAATATTTGAAATTACTAGCAGTTGTCAAGTATACTAAACATATGTTTTTAATTAATTAATCATCATATTTATGATGAATTCAATTAAATGAATATATTAGAGATAATTGTCAAGTTTGTAGCTGAAAATATTGCTTGATAAGACAAGATCAACCTGTTTAAACATGTTTCATCAAGAATGCTCCAGATTATGTTGCAATTGTTTATTTGTCATCATTCAGTGTAACTGTGTATCACTATACTTCTTTTTTGCTATTATCAGATAATAAACTATGTTATTTATATTTTTCACAATTATTTATACTGATTTTGTTATTAGTGTTTGAAAAAAATTTAATGAATTTAATGAAAAAATTAGAATTTATGCTCTTATACACATATTATGAAGTTTTAAACAATGTTGCTATTTGTCACAAAGAATTTAATTTAGTTCAATGGAAATTTTACCTGACATGTGTTTCATGATCTGTGTTTCTATCAGTGGCGTCACTAGAGGGGTGCGGGGGGTTTTTGTGCAGTGTTTGAGCAGAAATTTATTATTTTTTATAAAAATATCCCTGTAGTTAGTTATAACAACAAAAACATTTTTCGTAAGCCCAGCTTACATGTATCAATATACCTACAAGGCTAAAACTCTATGCTAATTTACTTTTTGAACCTTCTAATGCGCTCCGGTCAGAGCTGTCATTATTACCCAATTACAATGACGCTTCGAATCACGTGGTTTCGTCTGCACGCTCTACAAGCACGCGCTGTTGTTTTCGTTGCTGCTGGTGTTTTTATAGTCGCTGATTTTGTCAAATTTTCTGTTGTTTTAGCTACAATATTGTGGTAATTAGTATTTGTGAACCTATATCAATAACTTTTTTGAGAATGAAGTAGTAATTAAAGGAAAAGAAGGAGAAAAATAAAAAAGGCTTCCGCTCAGTTGTTGCAGCCTCTGTCTTTATGATGTTGCAGCCTCAAATTTATGAGTATATTTCCATATGCATTTGTCTACAACTTCTACATTATTTGGGCCGTTATTGATTATGCAAACCTAATCCATTAATGTATCTCATGTAACGGTAAAGTTTAACGTTAAAATGAACATAATTTTGATGTAGTTCTTAAACGTTTTTACTTCGAATTCTATTGTTTTCTTACCGAATTTTCACTTTAACCACATGAAACTATGTAAATGTAAATACATTTAGGCTGTGCGTATGATATTGTAATTTAAAGGAGTAATTTTAATTTTGCTAGTTGTTTATGTCACTACTATTGCCATTACATTCAGTGATATACGGGAATTACGATTTACGAGTAACATTAGTACAAAAAACATTACTAAGGATTCTGTATGGTCTGGTACGGGAGGAGGTCCATGGGGGGGGGTGACACCATGAGTTACCGCACTGGGTGACACCAACCCTAGTGACGCCACTGTTTCTATTTCCAATAAAATAGCAAAATATAAATTTCTACTACAAAAATATTTATTCCTTGTTTCTTAGATTAAAAAATAATAGGAATAATAATTGAGAAAAATACGTTAGATTTATAAAATAGACCAAATTAACTTTGTCTACCAAATTTTTTTTTTTTTGTAATTTAAAAAAGTCAAAACAGTGATTTAGCCCTGCTCTACAAAACCATAACACTACATTAATATTTTGTTTTCTTATTTTGCAGATGAATACAAGAAGACCATTCTATTTGCTCGGATCTACAGTAGATGATATTAAAGGCTCAAAGCTGCCCCCATATAGGCAAGCTTTTGGTTATTTTATGCACCTCCACAGAGAGAAAAACATGACAATCCGCGATGCTCTGCGTCAATCTATTCGAGCCACAATAGTTATCTGGGATAAGGCCAATATTCCTACTCAGCAGGAACCTCGTGCCATGAAGAAGTTAGAGAATTTCTTTAACGAATGGACTTGCTTAAAGAAGCATGCTTCCAGAACAAGCCAGAGCCATAAAACCAAGGAGGCTGATTTTGTAGAGCGATTGGAAGATCTCTTTGACATCGCCCATGGAGACGCTGAGAAGCTGATCAAGAATCGTGAGGACTGGGAGTTCCTTCAACTGCAAAGACAAAAAGGTCGTCCTGGCTCAATCGGTGGTGTGGACACTGTACATCTTCACCGCACAAAAAATGCAGTCAAACGGTTGGAAGCTGAGGCAGAGAGAAAAAGAAAGTCAGAATCTTTGATGGAGGCGTCTACTAGTCAAGTTGTACTGGCTTCTTCCACATCTTCCAGCAACACTGATGAAATGAGGAGGAGGAGCCCAAAGGAGCTTGTGCTTTACCAAAATCTAAGAAAAAACGAGGCATGAAAAACATCATGACTATTCAGATGTCTGCTGCCCTGGATCGTACACAAATTTCCTCTAGAAAGGCAACATTTATCCTCGCAGAGGCAGCTAAAAGCTTTGGTTTGGACGCTTCAGATTACAACATAAACCAACATTCTATCCATCGCCTTCGAAATAAGAACCGAGCTCGTCATGCTAAAGAACTTAAGGAGCATTTCCATGGAGAATGTTCTATGACAGTCCACTGGGATGGCAAGATGATGGAGGACCTCACCTCGCACAAGCACATTGATCGTCTCCCAGTACTTGTGTCAGGACCTGGTGTTGAACAGCTGCTTGGTGTCCCCAAAATCCCAAACTCAACTGGAGAAGCACAAGCTGAAGCCGTCTTTAACTGCCTGAATGAATGGGGAATTACAGAGAGAGTAAAAGCAATTTGTTTCGATACAACAGCTTCAAACACGGGTCAATATAGTGGAGCCTGTGCTCTCATCGAAGCAAAATTGGGACATGATGTTTTGTACTTGCCTTGTAGACACCATGTTTTAGATTTATTGTTGGGAGCTGCATTTGAAGCAACATTGGGATCTACATCAACTGGTCCAGAGATATTGATCTTTAAGCGTTTTCGTGACAATTGGACTTCTGTTGATCAAAGCCAGTTCCAAACAGGTGAGACAGACACGATTACTAAAGAAGCAATTATCCAGTCTAAAACTGAACTAATTCAGTTTGCTAGATCCCAGGCACCTATGCTACGGGATGACTATCAAGAACTTTTGGATCTGTCCATCATCTTTCTTGGAGGTGTCCCCAATAAAGGCATCAAGTTTCGTGCACCAGGTGCCATGCATCGAGCTCGCTGGATGTCCAAAGCGCTCTATTCTATCAAGATGTGGCTTTTTCGAAACCAGTTCAAGATGACTAAGACTGAAGAACGAGGAATTCGAGATCTTTCCCTTTTTTCTGTTCTCATCTATATGAAGGCTTGGACAACATCCTCACTCCCTATTGAAACCCCATTTAATGACTGGCTCCTTATGAGGTCATTGATTAATTATCCTAACAAAAAGATTTCTGATGCAACTAAAAAAAAGCTCTCTAACCACTTATGGTACCTGTCTGAAGAAGCAGTTGGTCTTGCTTTCTTTGATGAGCGAATTACTACAGATGTAAAGAAACGCATGGTAAAGGCATTAGAAGATGAGTCCACTGATAGACCACCCAAGCGTCCTCGGATTCCTGAATCGACCTTCTGCTCTGGTGAAGGACTACACCAACTTGTTACAAGAAATACTAGAGAATTCTTTACTAAGCTGAATTTGCCAGAAGGATTTCTGAACAAGGCACCCAGCACTTGGACATCCAACTGTGAATATTTAAGGGCCAGAGCTATTGTTGCAGCTCTATCTGTTGTAAATGACCGGGCAGAACGTGCAGTAGCTTTAGTTCAAGAGCTGAATAAGAAATTGACAGTGGGGGAAGAGCAGCTCCAGTTCCTGCTCCAAATTGTTGCAAAACACCGCCAGAGTCACCCAGTTCCATCAAAAACTGTTCTTCTCAAAAAATAACCATCAATGAGGTCGCACCTTAAAATACACCATATTGTATAATCATTGTATATTAAATAAATGTTGTATAAGGAAATAATGCTAATTAAAGTAATTAAAGTATGTAAATAGCACTGGCATTTTGAATTTATCTCTATATAATAAACTAATGGTTTTTTTTTGTAGCAATGCTTCATTGCTGATTGTATATAAAAAAAGAGCCAGGAAGGATTTTGGATAGGAGAAAAAGGATTGGGATAAAGAAGGATTGAGGACCAAAGGATGGATTATAACAACATCAAGGATAGGTTAGAAAAGGATCAATGATAAATAAGAAGGCCTATACTTATAAAAACGAATCAAACTAAAAAAAGAAGGAAGGAATTATGTGTATAATGAGCATAATCATATGTCAGGAGCTATTATGCCATGGTCACCATTTTTATTAGCCGGGGGACCCCTAAATATGAGCCAATTTGTGTCAAACTTTCAAGTTTTAGTTTTTATGCTAAATGGAACTATTTTAGGGGGCGCAGATAAAATAATTCAACATTTCAATTTTTGACTACCCAATAAGAGACACCCTAATATATATATATATATATATATATATATATATATATATATATATATATATATATACAGGGTATACATAAAGTCAGGATCTATTTTTGTGAAGCACTTGGAAATTATATGGAATTCAATCATAAAATGATAAAGTGGTAACATTTATTAAATAATTAAGAGTAGGATTCGACGTGACGCCCATCAGTATCCCTGCACAGCTCAAATCGTTCCGCAGTATTTCTAAACACATTCTGGAGCATTTGCGGGGTTATGTTATCTGCAGCATTTCGTATACGTGTACGTAAGTTTTCAAGACTCGTAATCTTCGTCTGATAGACGTGCGATTTGATAAAGCCCCATGCAAAGAAATCTAAAGGGGTTAAATCTGGTGATCTCGCTGGCCAAGGTCTGTTGCTTCCGCGTCCGATCCAGCGATTTGGAAAACGTCCATTTAGATAATCCTGAACAATTTTGGTATAGTGACAAGGAGCACCATCATGTGATAAACGACGGTACTAACAATCCTATCCCCATCGTCTATCAACATGATGGTGCTCCTTGTCACTATGCCAAAATTGTTCAGGATTATCTAAATGGACGATTTCCAAATCGCTGGATCGGACGCTGAAGCAACAGACCTTGGCCAGCGAGATCACCAGATTTAACCCCTTTAGATTTCTTTGCATGGGGCTTTATCAAATCGCACGTCTATCAGACGAAGATTACGAGTCTTGAAAACTTACGTACACGTATACGAACTGCTGCAGATAACATAACCCCGCAAATGCTCCAGAATGTGTTTAGAAATGCTGCGGAACGATTTGAGCTGTGCAGGGATACTGATGGGCGTCACGTCGAATCCTACTCTTAATTATTTAATAAATGTTACCACTTTATCATTTTACGATTGAATTCCATATAATTTCCAAGTGCTTCACAAAAATAGATCCTGACTTTATGTACACCCTGTATATTAAATTTAAATTTTAAAGTAAAAAAACAAAAAAACAACGAAAAACTTAGTCTCTAAACAAAGTTTTAGCGCATATTCGAACCCCCGAAATAAGCAAATATATATTCGTAAAGTGATCAAAATATCAATAACGATGGTTATCATAGCGTTTAAATGCGTCTGAGCTAAAATGTATCCCAAGGGAGGTTTCAAAAGGGAAAAACTTTGTTTAAGTGAAGCTCATAGAGATTAACTTTCCTTTTTGACCTCGTAAAAGGCATCATCGGGTACCATGAGACCACTTCGCAACAAACACAATGATGAGAATTTGAATGCAATTTTCCTTAAAATGATATTTCTCTAATGGGATCAGTATATATATATATATATATAGTGGAGCTCATAAGTATTCGTATAGAGACATATTTTAGTTGTATTTGTTCTTATTTTTTGTACTATGCGTAGGATAGTTAGGAAAAGTTTACTGTTCGTTTGGAAATTTTAAACAGATAAAAAACAAGTCAGTTTAACGCCAACATCTAATGTAAAAACATCAACGAATTTGAGGAAAATAAAAAGTTAAAATGCAAAAGTTTTTGTACATTTATTTACAAAATTATTTAATACTTTGTGTGTCCACCTCAGGCTTGAAGAATTTAAAGTTTTTATCAGTAGTTGGCTGTTTAGTGATTAGAGACTGTTGGCAATTTTGAATCGTAGAATTTTCTCTGTGAATCTTCATGGAAGACGGATGACTGTAAAAACTATTAGTAAGCAATTGGGCGTCGTAGTATAAAGCTATCTACAGATCTTAAGGGATCTGTTATTGCTGCACACGAGTCTGGAAAGAGATATAGGAAGATAGGAGAAGAACTTTGAACTCCGCTTACGACGGTTGCTGCAGTTATAAAGAAATGGAAAGGATTTTGAATAATCAAAATTCAAACAAGGTGTGGACGACCTTGCAAGATTTTAGAACTTATAGCTAGACGAATTGAAAGAATGGCTGCTGCGAATCCACGAATGACTGCAGGTGATATTTGTCAAACATTAAGACCATCTAAGATCGATGTCCACCCTTCTACTATACGTCGTACATTGTGAAAGAATGGTCTGCATGGAGGAGTTGCACGAAGTAAACCTCTGCTACAAAAATCGCACGAAGAAGCTCGTTTAAAGTACATCAAGGATCATAAAAATGATGGATTTGCATTCCTGAAGAAAGTTCTCTGGACAGACGAGACCAAAATTGAATTATTTGGAAACAACGAGCAACGGTATGTTTGGCGAAAATCAAATACTGCATTCGAAGTAAAAAAAAACATTCTTCCTACGGTTAAACATGGAGGTGGTAGTTTGCTTCTTTGCGGGTGCTTTCGTGCTCCTGGTCCAGGAAAGCTTGTTGTCATCAATTGGATCTTGAATTCAAAGAAATATCAGGAAATTTTTGAAGAAAATGTATTGCTTTCAGTTCGAGAGTTGCGAATGGGTCGCAGTTGGGTACCGCAACAAGATAATAATCCAAAACATAAAAGTAAGAGAACTATGAAATGGCTTCATTAAAAGCATTTCAAGCTTCTCGAGTGACCCAGTCAAAGCTCAGATCTCAATTTAACCATTTCATGCCCATGGTTGTACATTTCACCATACAATTTTACGAGATTTTAGTTCTTATGGGGGATAATATAAGGTATAAAATTGCTTTAATCTTAAACATAATTCGGGCATGAAAGACTTAATCGAGAATTTGTGGTTTGATTTGAAAAAAACAAAAACTGTCCTCAAGAGAAACCCTTCGAATCTGAATAAATTGCAACAAATTTCTTCAAAAGAATGGAATAAAATTTCTACCGAGAGATGTCGAAACCTCGTAGAAAAATACCCAAAACAAATTACTGAAGTCATTCAAGCAAAGGTGGACACACATAATATTAAATAATTTTGTAAGTAAATGTACGAAACTTTTGCATTTTAATTTTTTTATTTTCCTAAAATTCTTTTATGTTTTACGTTATATGCTGAAGGTAAACTAATTATTTTATTTGCTAAAATTTTCCAAACAAACTGTAAACTTTTCATAACTATTCCTGCATGGTACAAAAGATAAGAACGAATATAGCTGGAATATTTCTCTGTACGAATACTTACAAGCGTCACTATATACATATATATACACACACAGTGTGTGTGTGTGTGTGTGTGTGGTGTGTGTGTGTGTGTGTGTGTGTGTGTGAAGCCTACATATTAGGCTTATAGTTTTAATTTTATATGATTTGTAAATATAAGTAGAAATAAGTATTTTACTTTGGTTTTATCACATACAGAGCATACGTTTGTATTCTCCATATTGAATAAACCAGTGTGTGTGGGGTGGGTGTGGGCGCGCACGTTCTTCGCGCAGACGAATTGTGCAAGCAGCGAGTGCTTTTATCTATATGCTTTCCATTTTCATTTTCATTTCAGAAACAAAAGCGCGAAATGGGATGTGTCTATTCCTACGCAGAAATTTCTCTCTCCATCAACAAAGAGACATCTGGGTATGATTTCCCTAAGCTAGAAATATTTTTCCAACCTTACAATAGAGCTTAAGTCTGGCACATTTTTTCAGAGATATAAGCATCTCTTGTATCAGATTGCAGCATCCGGAGATGCGAAAGGAAGCGACAGAAATCCACCAGACAAGTTCTTTATTCCCTTTCTACTCTTCCTTGACTTCTCGTTTGAGAAAAATATTAGAAAGAGGATTCATCTTATAAGGAGATGCGAAAGTCGTGTTTCTCAGGACTATGAAACGACACGTCTTCCTTATTTCGGCCTAATCGTGGGTTTATGAAGATCAACTACCGGCGAAATTTCAGAAGGAATTTCTCTCGAGAGTTTTATATCACTTCTGCCATTCACACTTTATTTTTAAATCTATCCTAGCATGACTTTTCATTTCTGTCTTTCAAACTTGGACAATCAAACGAGTATTGAATCGCAAGTAGTTAAATAAGAGGCTTTTTAAAATTGAAGTTTCAGAAATGGCTTTGGTCAGGGATTTAACTTTCTATAACTTACCTCAAAATTTTGGGTTATACGAGCCTAGAGTCTATTAAGCGGATGGCAAGCCAAGGCACATACCTGAAAAAAAAATGATGAAAATGAAGTTGAGAAAAATACAGTAACGTTAAATTAACAAGAATATGCGTATAATAATATTTAAGTACCTTTTTGCTGAACTGCGATATACGCATTTTTGAAATAACATATTCATAGTGTATTTAAATATAAACAAGTGCCCCTTTACGTGTAAATTAAGGAACGGATTCGGAGACGTTCGTATGAGAACCTTATACATGTCCTTTTATCCTCGAAAAGAGGACTATTTATGTTGATTTACGGAATGGAGTGCGAGAAAATATATTTAGAAAAAGGGAACCAAAAAATGCGAAACAAAAAAAATAATAATAAAACGCCATTCTTTGATCTTATTGTGGCCTTCCACCATCCACTATAGATTCGATTCAACATCTTGAATTGATATTGCTCAATAAAATTACTCCCGCATATCAATTTCCTCGTCTTTCCTTTGGCCTCTCGAACACTGGAAGCGTTTTGGGAATCAAGGGTTAATTCAGGTTCGATCGTAGCGCATGTGCAACCAAGGCGGGAGAGGATCAGAGCGGCTTAAAGCGATCAAGTTCCAATTCATGCTTTGGAGCCGAGCCTAGGAATTGAATTCGGCTAAGGTTGGCTTTGCTGCGGACTCCTTTCCTTCTCGTCTTGCAATTTTTTTCTTTTTATTGATGTTTTTGTTATCCTGCAGCATATAATTCTTTTACCCGTTAATGGATCTGTTTTCGGATTTATTAAGGATTCTCCTGCAATGTAATTAATGGTGAATTATTAATGGAAGGGCTCTCTGTTCAGTTTGTGATCAAAGAGAATTCGAATTGGGCTTCTAAGAGTGAATTATTTGTCGATCACTCGCGCGCGCAATTATTATTATATTATATTATTATTATTATTATTATTATATAATAATAATAATGGTCAAATATAATATATATATATATATATATATATACGCACTGCAATAAAGAGCTTATAGACTAATTGTTCTTTTAAAAACCGTGAATAATTAACTTTACCCTAATGGAAAGCGCATCTACTTCAGGAAGGAAGCGAACTTATTATTATCGAAATAGAAAACTTTACAGATATTACTAAAATAAAATTTATATCCAACAGAAAATAAAGAAAAAGCATTTTTATTAATCTTTTAATGTATTATCCATTAATGTTCCTACCTTATATAATTCATTTCATGCGAGAAAACATGGATGGGGATGCACCTGAAGCGAACTGCATTCGCAACACTTCATACAGCTTCACGTGTATGCCAAGTTTACGAGGGTTGACAAAAGTAAATAGACATATTCGGTTTTTCCATAATTTTTGATTTGATAATAA
Organism: Bathynomus jamesi; assembly: GCA_023014485.1. NCBI lineage: Eukaryota > Metazoa > Arthropoda > Malacostraca > Isopoda > Cirolanidae > Bathynomus > Bathynomus jamesi. Next base: position 71,807 of record JAJOZX010013500.1, read on the forward strand.
AAGTCAGTAAATAAGAACAGAGTTATTTAATCACTATAGTTAGAATCGTGTTGCTTTTACCCCTTTGTATTATGTACAGCTAAAACACGTTCTGGCATTCCATTGATGAGCTTTGACATTTGTTCTTGAGGACAATCATGGTGGTGTCTATTTACTTTCGTTAATCCTTTGTAATGTATAAAATTCTATTAATAATGTTTTGGGATCTTTTATATATCGTCCTTCGTAACGGCAAAGATCACGTGACGGAAGAGGCCAATATCTTTAAGTGAAACCCAAACCACGGGTCGCTACATCATCTGAATGCGGAGAACGGTCACCCACCAAACGGGGATACTAAAATACAGGGCGATACGGAGCACGGGGCGGTGCGCGGGACATTGCGGGAAGTAGTGCCGGCGGGTAAAATTTGCACTTTATAAAACAAATTAAGAATTTACCCACCCCGCTGCCACACCTTCCCGCCCCGACATCGCCGTTATCACCGTGTATCACCGTATATTAACTACGCCCCAATTTAACTCTACTTTCTAGCCCCAACATCATTTAACCTCGTTGATCTAATTGGAAGCGATATCGTGATTTAACCACAACGTAAATGTACAACTTTGTAATGAAGATAATAAGAAATTTAGGTCTCAGTAGCATAAGATTGTGGTTTTAAATATTTTACATTTGAGAATTATCTAAAGCAAAAGAAGGAAAAAAATAGATAAATTCGCCTTTTTTGCGTTTCTATTAAGTAAATATAATCTTCCTCCGTAATGCCGAAATGAGTGACAAATGCGGGACAATCCTGGGGTATTATTTCGTTTCAATCGCCATTTACTAAAATACTGAAGACAATTCGGAAATTCTCGTATTAGATAAAGCGATTACATCCGAGTTTTATGTATTTATTTTATACAATATAATCAAGGAGACTGACGATTCAAGAGAGCCATAAGGATTATGGCGTTTGCGAACTCTCGGTTCTATTTCTCTCAATGAACTTTTCCTCTTCTGTGCATTTTAGCGCCATTTCAATGATTTCGCAACTAACGACAGTTTAAGTTTTAACTAATGCAAAATTACGGAAATAAGTTTACCAAAGAATTCTATGGATAAAATACTGAAAGTTTCAATATTCAGCAAGAATTCAGAATTGTTTAATTGTTGTTTATCAAATGTAAAAAATGTTAAATGTTGTAAAAATAATCTTATACAACTGGTCAGAAAGCTCTTCACTCTTTTAATTATATATGTCGGGTACTGAATACCTACGCCATTACAAATGGTTTTTTTTTATTGGGCACACTACTTAAAATAAAAAAAAAAAAAAAATTCTTTGGCGAACTTCTTTCCGTGATTGCGTTCATTACATTCATAAATTCTAAAGCAACTCACGAATAGATTACCTTCGGTAATTTAATTTAGTGAAAATGGTTGATGGATATTTCTTACAGTTTTCGCACCTTTTCCACCGATTTAGATACGAAAAGTATGACTGAATTAATCAGAAAGCTACAGAATATTGGTTGATGGATATTTCTTACAGTTTTTCGCGCCTTTTCCACTGATTTAGATACGAAAAGTATGACTGAATTAATCAAAAAGCTACAGAATATTGGTTGATGGATATTTCTTACAGTTTTTCGCACCTTTTCCACCGATTTAGACACGAAAAGTATGACTGAATAATCAGAAAGCTACGAATATTTACATTTTATTACAATATCGAAATGATGACAGAGTATCCTTTAAGACATTCGAATTAGACTAAAACATATTCTCTAAATTCATTTGTTAAAAGGTGAGACGCTCTCAATATATTGTGTAGATATATATACGTGGAGCTTTACACTGTTCGATATGATAAACTATTAACAAGATTGCAACAGAAAAAACTCAAACACTTTCCTGATTATCGATTTTAAACGTCATAGTAAAGAAATGTAATGGCGGTATCTGTAGAGTTATTCAGTTTATGATTTATGAAATCATAAAATTTCATAATACAAAGTCGTTAAAGCTTTCCACGAAAGGATCGATGCATTGAATGCATTTCTGAAACGAATAACGACCGTAAAAATGTCTCTTACTTGACAACTGCATACATGATATGACGAGTAACAGCTACAGTATAAAGGAGAAGTAGCGAGTAACAATACACTCCTAAAAATTTTTACATTTAAGTTGGAAATCATTTTTACAAATCACTTTTATGTAACAGTGAAATCAATATGTAACATAAGCGTAATTTTTTCAGCTATAACAAGAGTAAAACTCTTTCGTTATTTCGTCCAGTAAATGTTTTCGATTACAAAAGTACGACCCCGATCCTCTATTTCGTTCTATAGGGTTTCCATAACTTCTTTTTTATTTTTTTCCTCTTAATTGCGTAACTTAGGCGCAATTGCGTAACTTAGGCGCAACTTAAGCGTAACGTTATGATAATGAAAGCTACATGGACTCTTCAGGATAAATATAAAGTATAAATTCCTATAATTTCCATAATGCATAGCATTGCATATTATAAAACTAAGTTTCTAATTAAAATAAAGTAACTATAAACGCATTTCCATGCTTATGTTTGGCAATTAAATGTAATTATAAACATGCGTTACTGTTTAGGTGCCTGGCGTAAAACAAAAATAATGAAAGCACGTAAAAGAATGAATTAAAAATGTTTTTCAATATTCATTATTATTCATTACAAGTTACAATTTTTTTCAGAAATTAAAAATCTGTAATTTTACACTAAAAAATATCGGTTTTTAACACAACACAAATGAATGTTTTTGAGGATTATTGTTGATTATTTTAGTTGATCTAAACCATTCCTGTCGTTACTCCTACAATAAATGAATTGTTGAGATGAATGTACTGATAATAACAAATGTTGTAGAGTTAAATAGAGTTGTAGAGTTATAATGAATTTACATATTTTGTAAAAGGAATGATAAAATAGTAGAGGAGTTTCTTGAAAAATCTAGGATTAGCCGATATAACGGAGAGATTTAAAGGTATATAAGCTCTTCTAGACTATTGTAGTAACGTGTAAAAAGTTTACTCAAATAGTAACCAAAACAATAGAAATAAAAATCATCTATTTAAATCTAAATAATAATTAATTATTTGTACTTATACAGGGTGGGCCGTAAGTTTCCATACATAGGAAAAATAAAAAAATTTTTATGGACAACCATTTTATTTATATAATATGCTCTACATGGTTGCCATTGTTTTGAAAACACATTTCAATACGTGTTCCCCACTGTTGATGAACACGCATTAGCACAGTTGACGTTATGCTTGTAATGGCGTTGGTGATACGTTCCTTTAGATGATTTATGTCTCGTATCTTTTCCTGATACACCATGTAGAATAGCTTTGGTATGTAGATATAAAAATAAATTAGTTACCTTTCTGTTATAAAAATTATACATACGCCGGGTGATTGAAGAGTAAGGACCCAGTTTCAAATGGCTGGCTGTATCTCCTAAACGGAATGCTGTGTTGCTACTATTCTTGCACATTTTTAAAGCACAAACATTGCCATTCGAAGTTAATACAATTTTCCCTTTGTTTTGCAGGTGAACAATGGCACAAAAATTGACAGTACGGGAACGCGCTCAAATAGCTGCCAGGCACGAGGTGTGGCAGTCTGTGATTCAAGTGCGGAGATGGTGGAGGTCAATTCATGGAAGACACGCTACCCTCAATGCAAAGGCCATCAGAAACTGTCACACAAAGCTCATGACAACGGGTTCTGTGAAGGATGAAGCGCGGTCCGGGAGACCATCGACATCCCGATCAGAGGAAAATGTGAATGTTGTCAGAGAAATGTTTCAGAGGAGCCCACAGAAATCCATACGGCAGGCAGCTCGGCTAAAGAGGAAGCGTACCGAGGAAAACCCCGAACTTTGACAAATTGGAACAGCAAATCCGAGATGTTTTTGCCGCTCTGCCTGAAGACTTCTTACGGAAAACTGTTGCGTCTGTGTCTTCGCGGCTACAGAAATGTGTTCAGAATGCTGGGGCTTATGTTGAGATAGCAAAATAAATGGCAATGTTTCTGTTTTAAAACGTTGAGAGAATTTCTGTAATACCACTTTTCGTTTAGTAAATGCTAAATACAGCCATTTGAAATTGGGTCCTTACTTTTAAATCACCCGGTACCTAGTACAGATGTAACCAAATGAATATTTAACGTACTAATGTAATGTATTTCTGCAATTTCCACGTCTACGTTTTGTATAAAAGTTTGCAGTTTCCTCTTTTAAAGGTTTTAAAATGAGTGAACAACTTCGAAACGTTTTGTACAAAGGGTTGACAAAAATGAATAGACACCTTCAGTTTTCCATAATTTTTGATGTGATAATAAAAGTCAATAAATAATGACATTTATTGAATCATTATCTTTAGAATCGTGTTGCTTTCCCTCTTGCATTATGTAAAGCTGACGCACGTTCCGGCATTCCATTGATGAACTTTGCCATTTATTCTTGCGGACAATTATCGTGATTTCTACTTTTGCCAACCCTCGGTATATTTATAGCTTATTATGTTATTAAAACAAATAAATGCTCAGTACGAGTTGGAAAGGTTAAATCATCCCTTAACGAGGATTACTGCAAAAAAATATATAGTACATTATATTTAGGTAATGATATACATTAATATATATGTCACCATTTTTAATCAGAAGTATAAAATTACTTTCATAATCCTAAGTGAACATACAAGAACACAATATTACAGAAAAAAAAATATTCATTGACGCACCAATAAAACATTGAAAAGATTTACATTTTCAGCGATGTGTAAATGTTGAAGTGACTAAGACAAAAACTGACACAACAAAACTTTCAAGATTTTGTAACTGTTATACATATATGCTGAGCAAACGACGTTTTATTTTAACAAAATTAGTACTGTCGTTTCAACTATTTTTATAAGTGTCTAATATATAATAATACCTATTGTTGTGCTTTCCTCATCTGACTAATTTTTCAATGTACTCTGAATTAAAATATGTTAGGAAGTATTTCTGAAATCTGCTCTGTTTGCGTATGCGCGTTGGTCTTGCTTAGGTTAGTTCACAGTTTACAAGAAGTTCACGATTGATTACTGTTTAAAAATTGATTGAAACCATGGTTGATTATGGTCTACATTATGAATAGTTGCCTTGTATTACAAACTTTTCTCATTGTTATATAAGATAGTTTAATAGAGCCAAACAGATTAAGTATAATGTATACTGAAGTTTGGTTACTTATGTGAGTCTGAATATATAAATTATATACTTAAGCACGTTCGGAGTTCCCTTAATCGATTTAAGTTTGGAAATGTCTGATGGATTGTTGTTAATTTAATAATGTATATTAAATATCATATTTATTACAGTTTTCTGTTCATAAATAAAGTTCTGAATGGTATTTTTTTTTGGATCACCTGAAGAAGATCAGGGCCCCCAGCCTCAATTACCAAATGATGTCTTCGTTAAAAACTAACGAAAATATCACGACTTAACCTAACCAATCGTCAAGGGCGTACAGTTGACCTAACCGGGCATTCAATTTAATTTATTATTATATTTGGTACTGTAAAGCAAAAAAACAAGAATACATGGGGGCCCTGATCTTCAGGTGATCCTTTTTTTATATATATTTTCACATACATTTAGGCATACGGAGGTCTTAATGCAACATTATAACTAACAAGTTAAATCTCAAAAACTGTTAAGAAGTAAATCGCGGGCAAACATATGTAGCCTTCAAGGGGTTAAAAAATGGGGACAAAGAAGTGTTTTTAATATGCTGAAATCTCTTTATAAGGATCACGGATATAAAAATCAACTTTGTGTTTCAATTTTCTTTCGAAAGTATTGTTTATTTGAAATATATCTTTGTTAGGAGGAAGTTACATATGCAAAAGTTACATGAAACTTACTGACGAAAAATTACGGCAGCATTACGTGACAAAGTTACGTTAAGTAAAATTACAACTCAGTTACGTTAAAATTACTGACAAAATAAAGCGAACTGCTCTGCAGAAGTTACGTGTAACAGTAATTAAAGTCTACTAAGAACTATTTAAAAAGGAACAGCAAAAAAGAGAGAAAAATAACGGGTAGCAACAGCTAAAAGTAACAACAACAAGAAGTAGAGAAGTTCACGAAGAAGCAGCAACACTTGGCGTCACCACAGACACATAGAATTCTCCCTCCCACCCCACCCCGCCCCCACAACAAAAGGGACGATCGCGGCCTTAGCGACAAACACCGCTTCCCCAAATTAAATCATAAGCCCTTCTAATTAACTTCAAAAGTTAATTTCTTCATTTAGTAATAATAATAATTAAAACAAGGGAAAAAAGAGGGGAAAAATATTTACAAAAATTTGGGGAAACAAAAAAAGACAGGGAAAGTTTATCGGCTCAGAGGGGATAAAGGGAGAAAAATACAAGCAATTACTGAGGGATTAAGGGGGGAAAACAAAAGGGGGAAAAAATAGGAAGATGAGGGAAAAATATTTATAAAATGCAAAAATGGGATATATACTTTTTTTTTACCAAATAAAAATTATTCGGGCAAAAGTTTTTTTATTTAATATTATTACTGGTAAAGTTTGGTTCGTTTGCATAAAAACTTTATTTTAGCTGTAGATCTGGCGAGCTTAAAAAATTGCTTTTTAATTTGATGAAGCGATTCTGGAAAGTATTTAATTGGACTTAATTGCTGTATTATTCTCTCTACACACACACACACAAGCCTATGCAAACATGACAAAAAACGTGTGTGTGTATATATATATATATATTCTCTCTCCTCTCTCTCTCCTCTCTCTCTCTCGCCTCTCTCTCTCTCTCTCTTCTCTCCTCTCTCTCTCTCTCTCTCTCTCTCTCTCTCTCTGCTCTCTCTCTCTCTCTCTCTCTCTCTCTCTCTCTCTCTCTCTCTCTCTCTCTCTCTCTCTCTCTCTCTCTCTCTCTCTCTCTCTCTCTCTCTCTCTCTCTCTCTCTAACATGGAAATATCAGTAAATCGAGTTTCGAACGGCTTCCTCGATTCAAAAGAAAAGAGGGAAACGAACTTTGACCATCTGAGCACAATGTTTGTGCGCGCAAAATGTTTGAAGGCAATGAGGTCCATGCTATTCATTTGCGTGGAAGAAAAGATTTTGAAATTGCGGGGCTTGGCACGCTCCTACAATTGAAAACCTGAGTACGTAATTTTTCACTGGAATTTGAAAACACATTTTCCATTAGGAAAATCTCTTTGGTCGGTTTATACTCCGGATAGAAAATTCTTTTAGACCAACTAACCATACAGCATGATAAACCAAACATGGCAACCAAACTGAATGGTTGATTAATTCCGCTATAAGATGTTTGCACGAACTATTTAATAATAATGTCAAACCGTAACGAATTTGTTACATCACTTTTTGTACGTGTGAAGTTGAAAATGTGTTCCTTGCTTTTAACGCATGCGCGGTTTAAATTTTTAGGATTTGATTCATGCGTGTTTAATCGATACACGCGTGGTTAACCCCTATAAGCACAAATTTCACCTTTGAGTCATTTGCAGCCTTTGACGCATTTGATTACTCTAGCGTTAAAACTCGTGACGCATCTTACTCATTGTGAAGTTCAACTCTGGAACACAACTCTCCAAGAATAAATTCAAGGTGAAAAAAAACATTCTGAAGTTAAGCTTCAGATAGACATTTTTCCAAATTATTCTTTCAAATAATCACGTATTTGTTCCCTTCTTGAGAAGAGACTCTCAATAAAGATAGCGATAAGCTATACCATCTAGATTCTACTAAACTTTTAAACATTCCCCCCCCCCCCCAAAAAAAAAAATCCAATGAAAGATATACTACTGTTAAAACTAATGAGATTTCACTAAGTTTAAACCCACCCTAAAAAAAAAGATGACTTTAAAGTAAATTATTCAAGGAAAGAAAAAATACTGAGTGATATTATTCCTTCAGTCTTTCACAACAATGAAAGATAAACCTTTCATTGTGGAGATAAACCCATCATCACACTTTTCACAATTTACGTTCTCAATTATTTTCACTGAATTTTTAAGTTGCACAATGAGGAAACAGTCCAATTTCAGTACAAATAACAGAAATAAATATTTTGAACGCTTCAGAAAAATTCGAGCGTCTCGTGGGCTCGATTGGTTAGGACGCCGACCGGTATAGTGCTAAGACTTCGATGAGTGGTAGGTTCGAACCGTAGTGCTGACAAAAGCTGGTCGGTTTGTATTTTCTGTATCTTACGTTATGACAAAGCAGCCGGCCGGCCGGCCACCCACCTTTCACCGACTCCGTCTACGCTCGGGCCCCTGCCTCTCACCCCATTTGGAAGATATGGGACATGGACGTTACCTTTACCTTTTCAAAAAATTCACAAAACCTCTGAGAAGAAACTGTCATTTTCCTGAAACTATAAACTGATTGGTTGGTTGATTCGTTTAACGGGCAGTAACGCCATCAACCCGGAAAATAAGTCCTTTTTAAATGGATAACTGAGTCGAGCTAAATACATTACGCGTTTCGGGTTCGTCACTGACTCCCTGCCTATTTCTCAGACTGGCTTGGGACAGTCCTTGACTGGTTTTATACACAAAATGACAAATTATTTAATATTATTGATAATTGAACTGAAATGTTCAGGTTTTGGGATCATCTCCACGGGAATATGTCCACGGGGGGACATGTTTGTGCGGAGTGAGTGCGCTTACGTTTTGAGCACGTGTGTCTGTGACTCATATGAAAGCTAGTAAAATCGCAACGTGTTTATCATCAAATGTTTTTTTAAATTTTTACCTGCACATGTTTAAATACTTGCGCGTACGAAACCTTCCCTGCTCTTTATAATGTCGCGAAGAGTAACCCATAAAGGTATGTCATCAACGTGCAATCACGATATTTGCTCTATATAATACCTTTATAACCGCAGTTTTTACAGTGTCATACACACCTTTACAAAGAACAAACTTCATATGGTAACCTAAATACACAGCTATGCATATTATATATGCATTTCATGTACAACATATTCCTTTAATTAATTGTGTACGTAAAAGTTTAAATACTTCACAAACTGCTTTAACGAAAACAATTAACGACTCAGCGGCATAAACCTGCAAAAGTTAAAAATTCAGCGTCCATTCATTTAGGAGGCAAAACAAATACAAACTCTAAGAGAGAAGCGACTGAACTTTGTTGGACAACTGTTGGGGCAATTCAAACTTTTGTTGGTTCCTGAAATTCTATTTTTTTAGCTCGAAAATGAATTAAAATATGAAAGTAATTATCGGTAACCGGGATGAAATAGATGATATATATATATATATATATATATATATATATATATATATATATATATATATATATATATATATATATATTCGTATATTTTTTCTGTGATATATCTAACCTAGACTTGCATAAATAAAAAGATTTTTTTTATTTAATAATTACAATTTTCCTAATTCTTAATTCGTTTAAACCAATTATACATTCAGCTGCATACTAACATCATACATTCGGCAGCTGTACAAGTATAAAAATCACTTCAAATGTAGAAATTCATATGAAATTAGATTAGCTTATCAAACACAGATATTTTATTACGTTACCGCAGCCTGTGTAAGGGCGTCAATATAGGAACGAAAGACAGAATTCCCAGTCCCCTATATAGAATATTGAACGCATTATGAATGTATTACAGTATATGCTACAATTCTATATCTATACGAACGCAGCCGAAAACTCGCATGTTCTCAAAAGAACTCTGAAGAAAAATTCCCGTGATAGCTTCTTTATCAACGTGATCCAAATAAAGAAGGAGATACACACACTAAAATAGACCAAATTTATTCAAACCTTCTCATTCTTCGCTCTACTGTTCTTTGAAAAAGTATTCGTTTCTGTTTCGGAATTGCATAACTCCCATGAGAGGTGAAATAAATATAAAAATAAGTCATTAACATATTTCGACCAACGATAAAATCGCGGGTGGGATTCGTATAGAATGAAGATCTACCGAGTTTGAGGGAAAGAAAAGTATTTCAATACTTAGATAGACTGACAGCGTTATTTTTTAAATTTTTTTATTTTTTTTGTGCCCGTGTTTATTCTATAACTTAACCTTTAAATACTTAGATAGACTGACAGCGTTATTTTTTTATTTTTTTATTTTTTTTTGTGCCCGTATTTATTCTATAACTTAACCTTTAATCTAACCTGGGTAAAATAACTGGGCATAGCCTAACTTAACCTAAAGTATCTTAGCTAAAATGGATAAGCGTCCGTATTCAACCACGCACTAGTGGTCATGAAAAAAGCATAATTAAAAAAAATTATAAACAGAACAAGCATAATGAAGGTTATTAAGCACCGACGTAATGTTCCACGATATAAAAATTCTAAGACTAGAAGATAGTTACAAATAAACACGGTTTCTTATATGTAGCTAAACGTCAATAATCCCGCTCCGAAAATCATCCATAACAAAATATTAGCTTCCCAAACCCATTACCGCTTCAACTCAAGACAATCAAATACGTCCATCAGAAAACCGAATTACAGTCTAGATTGTGCAACTAGATCTTTATGCTCCACTAGAGCCAACCTTTGGAACAACTCCTATCAACAAATGAAAGAATTTAACATGCTATAAAAGTTTCAAGAAAAATTTGGAAGATAATTCATGGTCATACAAACCATAATATCTCTATTTCTCATCTATTTACATCCTAACCTTTTTACCCAGTTCCTTTATTTTTACATACAAATGACACTTAAGGCAAATAGTTTTATTCTTGTGTAGACACAAATATTTTGTGTAATGTCGAGGTATTTAATATTATACAAAATTTTTGTATAAAGTTAAGATATTTAATATCATAAATCGACTCTATATTCATAGAAAAACAAATGTCTAATCTTAGCTGAAGTCATATATATTAGTTAGAGGCGGGGCCACCAGCTTGACCTCCGTGTGAAGAGAGACCAACGTACGAAACAACATAAGGTTAATAAGGTAAGGTATATGTCCAATTTGTTTATGCTACCTCATACACCATCTAATGTTAACTAGCTTTTCATTTTGTACTTAATTTTACACCTTTTTGCTCCCTTCTAACCTAGTGTCACTAATCTCTATGTCTTACAGTATCAAAAAAGATTAGTGAGGTAACTCCATTCTACAAATAAAGCAGAGAATTTACTTTCAAATGACACTTCTATCAACTTCTATGCTCTATGTTATGTATACTATGTATGCTATGAAATCCTTTACTGATCCATTTTTATATACTTCTTGTTACATCCATTGCATGTTATTTGGGCAATTATGAATAAAACGATAAATAAATAAAAAATAATTAAAATATAAACAAAGAACACTGAATTTTTTTTTATCAGAAAGATGCTCCTGCTATTCCCCCTAGCCATTGAGCTTCCGAGCCCCCGAGGTTCTTATGTATCCCACTTTTCTGACTTTCTGATTGCGGGTTAATTTTTTTCTTTGGTCTTGAATGGCCGGAAACACCTTTTTTTTTTAATCCATGCCACAAATGGAGTAAAATTGTTTATTTTTACTAAAATTTTTAATTAAACATTTCGAAAATGAAAAGTTTGCAAAAATATTTTATGAAGATTTTCATTAAAAATCAGAACTAGAAATAAACTTTCATTTTTGGGCGCATTTCAATATATGTAGTGGTGGTGTAGTGGTTAGCGTCGCTGACTACGAATCCATCGGCCCTGGGATCGAGAACCTGGTGACGGCAGGCGGCGCGCAGCAAAACCCAGCTGTTCATCCTTCCACACAATAAAAAAAATTGGTTGGTAGATAAATGGGTACTCCGGGTAGCCCTGTGGTTAAGACGCTGGGGTGCTGGTGGGGCGTGGTTCGGATTCCACGTTAAGCTGTAGGTCTAAGGTGGAGTGATAAGCTTGACTTTCGTCAGAATGAACAATTCGGGAGGAAGCGAATCCAAGGTTAACCAAGGTTATGTAACTATAAGAATAATCATTATCTACAGATCTACAGAAGCTAAGGCTAACAAAGACCCTAAGATCCACTCTAAGGTTAGCCCGAGAGAAAGGAAAGAGTAGGGGGTTGAGAGAAGGAAATAAGGGGTTAAGTAAGTAAATAAGGGGTCAAGTATTATTATTATTATTATTATAGTTAACGGCTGTCATTATATCTATTTACTGGCTATTGAAGTACCGGGTGTCCGAGAATTATCTGTACAATGTTTGCCTGTTATTAAAAGTCAACCATGAAGTGTAGAAATTCCAGTGTTGTCCCATTTTACAGAGAATCTCATTAAGTTTTTTCTGATACCACGTTCTGACAAGTTTTTTAGAAATGTATGCGGGTGACAGACATTGATGATTTAAAAGCAAGAATCACAGCTGCTATTGAGCGAATTGATGTGGATATGCTGCAGCGTACATGGCAACATTTGGAGTATCGATTGGATGTTTTGCGAATCACTAATGGTGCACATATCGAATGTTTGTAACAACGTTACTTTAATAAAAGAAACTTTTGAAAATACAGATTCTAAATCTTGTTTAAGAATTTTACGTGTGTTATCAAGAATTTTAATATAAGATGAAATTGTACAGATAATGTTCGGACACACTGGAATTTCTAAAAAACTTGTCAAAACTTGGTATCAGAAAAAACTGAATGAGATTCTCTGTAAAATGGGACAACACTGGAATTTCTACACTTCATGGTTGACTTTTAATAACAGCCAAATATTGTACAGATAATTCTCGGACACCCTGTAGATCTAGCTATTCAACAGTTTTAGTCAACGATTCCCAACTTATGGTACGCGGAGCTCTTTTAGACGTTACGCAAAAGAGGGTTACAAATACCCGGTTTTCTAATTTATAATAATTATTTTGATGATAACGTTTTCAAAATTAATATTAATTATAGATGAATAACCATCATCTTTTCTGACTACGAGTTTGCATGTTGTCTAATTTGCCGTCCAGATTAGATTTCAAATTATTTAAAGACAAAATCAAGATTGTCAAAGACAAAATCAAGATTTTGATTCAATACAAATATCAATGATGATTATAAGAAGTACAATAGCTTTTTAGATAAGATTAAAAATTCAAGAATGTACACCACAGTCCCATCCTTACGATTTTGGTTAGGTGGTACGGGTATCCACCTTCCTCCTTTAATGGCGGTACTTAGAAAAATCATGGTGGCAAAAAGTGGTACGTTCACCTAAAAAAAAAGGTTGGGAACCCCTAATTTAATTATATTTTGCAACACTATAAAAATATATTTTTTGGGGGTTTTAAAGAAAAATAAATTGTTGGAAAAAATTAATTTGTCTCTCGTATTCCCTCAAATTAAAGAGGTATAAAAAGTAATTTTGGTTTTCCTTAATTAAACATATGAAAAATTAAAATTTATATTATATTATTTTAATGTTATGTAAATTTTATACGAATGTTACTTAATGTTTAATTGCTATGAAGCAAAAAAGAACTTTTAAAAATAATGTTTTTATTCTATTTTTATAACTGGTCAAATCGCCACAATGTAAAGTTATTTAACGATAATAATAATAATAATAATAACAATAATAATTGTACTAATAATTTATTTCATTCATTTTCATTCATTTTCATAATTTTTCATTCAATTTTCATTCATTTTTATATGGTAAAAGTGAATGAAAAAGTAACAATTGTCGCGGTAATTAAAGTTAAACTCAAGAAAAACTCTTATTAAAAAAGCGTCTCAGAAAAGTAATCCGCTCATCGGAGAGCGAAGCGTAATTAATTAAACGAGACGCTCTTTTCCCCTTCTTTCCCCTCCTTTCCCCTTTCCTGACGCGGTTCTTCGCTGTTCTGCGGCGACGGAGGCAGAACGTCTCAACATAATTTATAAGCAGCTTTTCACACATCGTATTATATACCGTCTCTCTCTCTCTCTCTCTCTCTCTCTCTCTCTCTCTCTCTCTCTCTCTCTCTCTCTCTCTCTCTCTCGTTTACGACGAGCAAATCCAGTAGAATTTTAATTTATTGTATAAACAATGTAAGGCCATGTGGGAACCAATCCTCTTTCCACACTATTCATTCGACAAAAAGCCTAGAGCCGGTACAGTCTCAGTGCAACAATTTAGCCTCTCCCCAGATAGCAATGGATGTAGCCTAGAACTGTTCCTTCTGGGATCATATTCCATATAAAACAATAAAAAAAAGAAAAACAAAGAAAACCAAATTTTGTTTTTTGTTTTGTTTTTGGAGTAAGATTTGTAGGAAAGAAAGATGAAAGTTTTGGTTTGTCTTTGAGCGTATAGGTTTTTTTTTTTTTCTTTTTTCTTTTTTTTATTAAAGTCTTTGCTTTGAATGTCTTATGCAGTCAAAATATAATGTAGTGATATTTGCGCTGATAATGCAAAACAGGTTTCATGGAAAGATTTTTTGAGGGGAGGGAACGTTTGAGCTATTAAAGTTGTTTTTAGTTAAACATAAATGTATCCGACCCCAACACACACACACACACACACACACACACACACACACACGAGCGCATCTTCGTATAAGCGAGGTACCGACTTTTTTAATTTCACAAATGTAAAAAACTAATTAATTACATCTAATTTAACCTAATTTAACCCAACCAAACCTTAGTGCGATCGAACAGAGGAGGGAATGACAAGTGTTTGGGGTGCAACTGAGGGCTCGACGGTTGCTTTTTCATGAAGTCATTAAATAGTGAGGTACTAGCTAACCTAACCTAACCTAATCAGGAACAACATATCTTTTTCCAATAATTAAGTCTCTAGAATTTTTAAATAATATTTTCAATTTTCCGAAATATTAAAAGTGTTTCGCCACAAAAAATACCTCACTATGAATTATCACACACTCGACCTCATTTATGCTCAGTTGCCTATACACACACACACACACACACATACACACACACACACACAAACACACACACACAAAGGCTTCAAATAAGGCTATTACAGTTTATTTATATGTAAAATAATTGTCAAATATTATAAGAATCAGTTAAAATGTATATTCAGAGCCGAAACGTTTTGTATTTTCATGAGAAATAAAAACATTTTTGCTAGAGGGGCTCTTTTAACCCTTTAGCGACCGGTGGCACTTCACTGATTTTGTTCTGGTCAACGCCAGACGATTTTATTTAGTTTCAGAAAAGACCTCCATCCGCTAAAGGGTTAAGTAAAATCTTGTTTCAACCTTTCTTGTGTCAGAGCATTTGAGGTCTCTCTCTCTCTCTCTCTCTCTCTCTCTCTCTCTCTCTCTCTCTCTCTCTCTCTCTCT